>JAVSCE010004640.1:0-151058 GCA_032199065.1 Smutsia gigantea | reverse complement strand
CATTCCAGAAGTGTTCTCCTTGCCCTTATTGTTGGGTGGCTATGGTCAGGGTCAACCTTCAGAGACAGCCCAGCAGCCCTAGGCTCACCTTTTGTTCAGTGTCCAGTTGGCAGCCCAACTTCTGGTTTAATGGAATGGTTGCTGTGTCCCCTGGTTGGGAACTAAACTCTCTAAGCAGAAAAGGGGGAAGTTGCAGGCGTGAGTTACAAAATGCTGCTCGTGGATCATTAAGGGAAAATGTGAAGAGCTACTCTATTCCCACTTTGATACTCGGACCTGGGAACCCCAGTAAGGAAAAGACTAGTGGGTATCAGTTGCTGAATCTGAGTTTCAACTGTATCTTGTCAAGGTGTTGCCACCTTCCTGCCATCAAAACAGACTTCAGAAGGCCATATCACCATTCTATTGAGCCAGCTGGCTCATGTGACCGTGGTAACGCTGGTAAATTATATGAGGATAAGCCCATTGCTGTACTCCAGTTGCTATAAAATCATTCTTGGTCAGAGGTAATGAAGTGTAGATTACCATGATGGTGAATAAGGCATCTAGTAAGTTTAAAGGTGCTGGTTTGGTAGAAGCATCCAGACGGAAAGGGCAAATCTCCACCCCCTGCCACCATGCCCTCTGAGCACAAGCGCATAGGTTAAGGACAGTGATGGCCTACCTGACATCCATACAAGCAGTCATTTTATCACGCTGATTGTTAAGGTTCTCCTCTATGCCTCTCACTCTTCGGTAAGCGCTCACATGTGACACAAAAGTCTTCCTGGTTGTGCCCATCCAGAGAGGTCCATCCACATGCCTCTGACCTCCTTGTCATCAATTTTCCAACCATCTTACAAATTTCCAACTCTAGCCAAGCTGTTAGTCAATGTGCATGAACCAGTGTGGACAAAGACCTCTGATAATCTCCTCTTTTAGGCGAACTGAAGAGTGGGAGGTAGAGTGCTTGCAGTTCTGGCCATTGCAAGGACGTCCCTTTGGAGCCTTGGCTGTCCTCTGGGTCTGCTTCTCCACGGGGCAGAGATTTTGCTGCTGCCCATATTTGCATGGTACGGGACCTTGTGCAGAACTCCCTCTAAACAAGGCTTGATGTTTTCCTCCTCAGTAACGGCCATGGGGAATCCCCCGAGAGGCGACGGGTGCTCCCTGAGAGAGAGCAGGCAGTGTGGCGAGAATAGGAGCCACTTCCTCGTGCTGGTTACTTGAGCCTTCAGATCCCACTAGCCCAGCCCTGCCTCTTCCTCTTCCACTTGATGTGACACAGCGGCGGATCACACGACATCCAGTTCACGATGGGTACCTCAGGTTGCCTAGCAACTTGGTGGATTATGGTCAAGCGGTTGCTGTCTACCAGGGCCTGTCACAAACTAGGAACTCTCAACAGAATAGTATCTGAAGAGGATGGCATAGGTGCACTTTAAATTCTTCAAGGTTTGAGCTGTGATTCTTCAATGGGGTCTGCCGAGGACTCCACAAAGCATCTGTTATCTACCATGGAGACCTCAGACACCATCTGATCTGCTGGCGATACAGCCTAAGGGCCAGAGCAGCTTGAATGACAGCTTTGACCTGATCCAGTGCCTCTTCTCCCTTTGGTCCTTAAAGTGGCAGCCCTTATGTTTCTTGCAAAATGAGTCAGAGCAGCTTGACTCAATGACATGTATGTTGCCTCTAAGATCCAAGGAGACCTGCTAGGCACTGCACCTTTTTCATCACAGGAGGGACCAGATATGGAAACCTGTAGTGCATCTTGGAAGGAATATTTCAACATGCCCCAGACCACTCGATCCCTAGAAATGTCACTGAATTTTCTTGGAGCTCCAGATGCTGCAGCTCAGCAGTTTGGAATGGGCTCAACTGGCCAGTTCTTCCTCTGGTTTCACCTGAGTCCACTCAGGTGGTTGCAGTCATCCGACAGTTCATCTGGGGTGGGAGAGACTCAGACGGCCTCTGAATATGTCTGGCAGTGGGTGTTGGCTCCCAGCTGGGTTTCTGTTTCCGATTGTTTTCTCACCCTCAGGAAGCTAGCCTGGCTTCCTCACACGGTGGTCCCAGGGATCTTAGAGAGAGCAGAAACTTTAGGCCCAGACTCAGAACTCCCACAGTTTTACTTTCTCTACATTCAAAGTAGGTCAGAGGCCAGCTTAGACTCCGGGCACTGAGGGAGGAGGGTAGGTGGAGAAATAGCTTCTACCTCTTGATTGGTACAAACAGCAAAGCCACATGGCAAACGGGCAGGGATACAGGGAAGGGGGACATTCGTGACGACTGACTTGCAATCTCCCATAGATTCCCTTGGTGTGTTCAGTTCAGGTCAGTTTCTGGGGCACAGAGTAAGACCCAGGAAGTAGGTGATATCCATGTAACATGTCAAGAAAACTTACCAGAATGCAAACAAGAGGGAAATTTTCATAGAGGTATCTTGAATTTTCCCTAAGTTATTTATAAAACACATCATTTGAAGTCCATCACTTATTAAATAGTCATCAACCCAAATTACTTGTGATATTCGCCTTCCTTTGTATGTGATATATTTTTTTCTGCCTGAAAAACATTTTTATTGTTGAGTTCAATATATCAACTTGGATATGCCATGGAGTCGAGGAATTTGAAATAATTTTCCCTTGGCTATATATTCATTTCAATCTTCTTATGTCATAATTTCTGTATTTTAGAATTTCCTTGTATTTTAACTTTAAATATGCTCATATCTTTTGCTAAGTTTTCTACATTAAAGCCACCAATTAATTATACTTAGCTTGGCTTGTTTTCATGTTACATATCTATTTGCTTGTCTTTAATTACTTTAATATTTCTCCTAGTTAGAAATCACTGTTTAAAACCTATCCTCTATATCAATAGTTCAATAGTCAACCATGTTTCTTCTGCTTAGTAAGTTTATTAGTTCTATAATATCAGTATAGTAAATCTTCCATACACACTATTTAGGATAAGGGATAAAGTAGATTCACAATTTTTAAATCTCTGTACATAAAGAGGAAAAATAAAGATAACTCCAAGATTCTTCTTCTATAGAGAGATAGCTGTTGATACATATTCAACTATTGAAGAAAGTAAATTGAATATTGTTAGCAGGCCAGCTCAGTAGTATAAGCTACATTTGTCTCTCCAGATTCAATTCCTACACTTTCCCATTTTGCTTTGTGTTCCAGTAGGATAGAGACTGTGGACATTGTCCAGTAGGCTTCCTGGCTTTTCATTCCAGTTGTATGGGGCCAGCAGAGGCACTGGCAGGATTCAGAATAAGGGAGCAGAGGGAGGTCAGTGTTTGTTATCGAGGCCCTCTTTGCTGGGCCGCAGGTGGTCAGTGGCTGCATTCCCTACCTATGCCACAGCTCCCATCAGGCAAGCCTCTTCTATGGCTTTGATTCCTGTTGGCTTCCAACATTAGCTTCTTCCTTTCGTGCCCTCAGCCCTGGGAGAGTAATGGCTTCTTGCCATTGTTTGTGACATTGGACTTCACCATCTCATGCTGATTTCTCTTAATGCTTCCCTCACCGTTGTTAATAGGCTATTTTCCCCACTATTTTCACCCCTTTTGAGCAACCCATCTGTTTCCTGTTTTACCTGGACTGATGCAAAGATCTATAAGCATAAAATCTTTTAGCGATTAAAGTTTATATTCCTCAGGGAATGCTTATCGTCATCTTGAAATCCATGAGATATCTGAGAAAAAACTGGTTTTCTTTGTCTTGGTGCATATCTTCCCTGTTTCTCCCTTTGTGTAGTTTGCTCGAGTGGTGGGCGTGCTATTCTTTTTATTCTGATCTCTAGATGGCTCAATCCTTTCTTTTTGCTCTGATATTATGAGGATACTTTATTGACTCCCTGTTCATATGTGAGGCAACACTTTTCTCTAAGAGTTACCGTTGGAGAACAGATTCTAATTTTCTGACTTAAGGAATTGCTAGGGATTAGCTGAGAGGGTGTTAAGTCGCCTGAAATGGATGTGGGGTCAGAAACAACTGAATTCAGCACTTCCTTCGTGGATCTGATTGAATGTCTGGTATCAGGTTTCACTCCACTTGCTTGAAGATAGTGACCCATCCCATGGAGGATACCTTCGGGCTTCATGTTTTCCTCCCAGTGTAGCTTTGCTGTCCTCATTTCCGTCAAAGAAAGATAAGAGTGAGTCACCTCTGAGGCAGGTTAAAGATGGACAAAAGTATCTGATACTCTTCCCATTGAAAACAGTGTCTCCTTGAATCCAGGCTGGCCTGGGACTGCTTTTACCAATAGACTGCCTGGGAGGTGATCTGATGCTTGCTCCAGGGCTACTTTTTAAGAAGATGGGCAGGTTCTGCCCTGTTCTCTGGAAGACAGCTGTCACATAAGGGCAGCTATCCTCAGATCACCATGCTGGGAGAAGCCCAGGCCCCAAAGAGGAGCCGCGGCAGAGGATATGGCACGTGGAGATGGGGGCCCCAGGACGGAGGTGTGGAAGCTGTGAGTGAACAAGTGAACTTGGAAGGCGGTCCTCCCACCCCAGCCACACCACTGGTGCTACACCAACAGGGGTCAAACTGCCAGCCCAGTCCTTCCTGAATTCCTGACCCACAAATTGAGAGCAAGATAAAAATGGTTCTTGGAAACCACCAAATTTTGGGGGTAGTTTGTAATGCCACAATAGAAACTAGAACAACCTTTTTCAATAATTTTTCCCCAGTAATTTTTTCTAGTACTCTGAAGTCAGATGGAAAGAAAGATAAGAATTCCCATTCAGTTTGGTTTCCTACTGGATTTGGGGTTGATCCACCAGTCCTGTTTTATGGCTAAGGGTGGGATTAGAAGTGGTGCTGTGTGGTAGCTCCCTAGAGCACAGGCTGGGGGCAGATTCCAAGTTAAGGCTCAGAAAGCAGGCAAGCATGAGGGTACATGAGTGCTAAAAGGAAGGTGGGAAAATCTTTTGTTTCCTCCTTTCTTAGTTGGCCAGCATTTATGCACCACCTATCATGTGCTACACGTCGTCCTAACCACAGGGATACATAGGTGAATAAAGAAGAGAGTGTGCCTTGCGGGGGCTTGCAGACTGAGTACGCAGAGCCAGAACTCAATGATGAGGCATCATGTGATAAGTGACTTACGTAGAGATGCAGGAAAGAAGGATCCTGAAAGCACTTCTTTAGGGGCCAGACGTTGAACTGAGTCCAGGCAGAAGTGCATATAGGCTGGAGAAAGGGAATGCATTACAGCCAGAATGAAGATAGTACAAAACCAAGGAAGTATAAAAGCTCTGGGAGCTGCAGATGTGACAATGGCAGAAGAGAAACTTGATTATGAGCTCTGCCTTCATCTTATGGATAAATGGGTATATGTAGTGATATGCTGGCAAACTGGCTTTAAAAACAAAATTTACTAATTTGTAGAATTTGTCATATTTTTTTCTAGAGTAAATAGTACCCCCATGGCCTATTTCAAGCTTAAAAATAGCTTAACAACTGGCTTGTGAAATTCCTGAGTATTAACAATTGACTCTCAGAAGCTGGTAGGAACACACTACAGCACACCACTGGGCCATCTGAATGATTTTGGTGTGATATAAACCAATATGTATCATAACCACATCACCCTGAGTAACTGTTTAGGAGCCACTGCAGTGATCTGGATGAAAGATTCTTGGGGCCAAAATAAACTATATATAAATGTCTATTAATATATATTGTAGTTATGTACAGTTTATATATAATGAATATATCAAATTTTATTAAATATATAATAAATATTACTAAACATTATAATATGTATCAAATATACTATAATAAATATATTTTAAGGGGAAATTTAACAGACTTTGATGACAGGTTAGATACAATGAGCAAAGAAAAGGTTCAGAGATAAGCACAGAATTTGGAGATGCAATTTGAGGATCATGTCGTGAAGAACCCTGCATGTACATCAAAGGATCTTATCTTTAGTAGACAGTAGAGTTGCTAAAAGATTTTGAATAGGGGAAGGAGATGATTGTATATATGATTTTATCCCTAAGACAAATGATCCATCTTAGAAGACACTTACGTAGAAAGGCTTTTGACCTAACCCTATATTACAATAGGTTAGGGTAATTGGTTTTTAAAAATAATAAATTTCAAATGGCAACATCTTATTCCAGAAATGCAAAAATGGTGATATATACTATGTTCATGGAAGAGTAAATTCACTAAAAAATTCTGATCATGCTCAAACTAAAAATGAACTCCAAGTAGCCTTTTTTTCTCTTGGAAGTTCAGTCTATTCTAAAATATATATGGAGAGAAAAGGGCTAAAGTTGTCAGATATCAAATCTCACTACAAAGGTAGGGAAATTAGGACAATGTGCTTTTAGAATAGGGAAAGGAAGATAGACTAACAATGCACATCTCATACAGTTAGGTGAGATAATACAGGTAAGTGCTCAGAAGAGTGACTTGACAAGCGGGACTTAAACTGTAGACCTATCTACCTATCTATCCATCTTCCACACATCCATCTGTCTCTCCGTCCCTGTTGCCTACTCAATAAAACCTTTAGGCTTCCCACCCACAAGTCTCTCTTGACTGCATCTGCCACCTCTCCCCCACCAGCTCCTGGGCTCATTGCATTTGGGCCTCTGTAACCAAGGTCGTTCTTGGGAAAGTCTCCGATCACTTTCTCTCAGCCCCATCCTGCCTGATGTCTGTGCTCTGCTTTTCTTTGTGGGCTACTTGCTCCTTGAAAACCTGCCTCTCCCGACTCCTGGGCTACAGCCCTCCTGTGTCCACACACTGCCTGGCCCTCACCTGTCCTCCTCACACCTGCCTGGCTTCCTTTCCATTCTCTGCCATAGACTGCTCTTCCCCTCCCTCAATACTCTTAAATGTCAGCATCCCTACAGTCCGTTTCTCTTCTGAAATTCTATTTTGATCACATGCTTAATTATTTCAGTGGTCATCTCTCTGGGAAACCTCATCACATCCTTGTAGTATAGTCACTTACAAGACACCATTGGCTCTTGGATCCCTGACAGCCTCTCCTGGACAGCGGTCCCCAACCTGTCTACCTCCTGGGTAGACCTCCTCCTCTCCCTACAAGCCTGCTCCTCCATTTCCACACCTGGTCTGTAGAAATAGCCCCACCGTCCTCCTCATCATCTGTACAGCCTGTCACCACAGCCTCTTGATTAAATAGGAAATAACTCTGTAAATCATAAATGTAATAATAAGGTTTAATGCATAGGTATTAGGTATTAGGCATTGTGCTAAACATGATATACAGGCATACATCATTGTTCAACTGTCTTCGCTGGCAGGGCAACTCTATAAGGTGTGTACTAATACCTCCCACGACTTCTCAGATTTGGATGATGAAGTTAAGCCGCTTGCATGGTCGCCAAGGAGACACCTTACAAGGCGGCCTGCCTCTGTGGTCCCATTGCCTGCATCCTTCCTGCAGGCAGAACAGCTAGCTTCTAAGACCAAGCACACCTCTTCCCCAGCAGCACCTGGAAAGCTCTTTGCTGCACCCTACTGGCCATCAGAAACTACTGGTGAGGCACAAGAAGTCTAAGTGGCTCAGTGCTAACCTCAGATTTGGTTCACGATATCTGTGCGGGGTAGGGTTATACAGAGGTTCTTGTTAGGGATCCTGGGGTGCAGCCGGAACTCCCCTTCAGCACTAAAGGGTCCGTCTCACCAGCTGCTGGGAGGCTGCCAGCTAACTGTTCTCCACTCCTGACTTTGGAGGCTCCTGGGCCTGGGTCACACCACACCCTCCAGGCTAACTCGCACCCCGCAGCTGCTGGAGGGGTGCTGCCAAGATCAAGCCCCCCCTTTCACCTCAGGCCCATTCTGAGGGGTTAATACAGCTTCAGAGTTTCCGGTGGGTTCCCTGAAGGCTCCTCATGACTGGTTGCAGCCCAACCTGCATCCTCTCCGCCCGCAGATGAGGACCCTGAGATTGCTCCCAGGCAGTGCTCCCAGGCAGTGCCCTGCACCTCAGTGCCGCTCAGAGCCTGCCTCTGGGGACCTGGGTCTGGGGCCGCTGGGCAGGTGGATTGGGCTTCTCCTACCCAGACGTGGGTCAGGCCTGGAGTGGGGTCCAGAACCTGCGTCTTTGGTGCACCTCTCAGGCGATCCTTGTGTTCAAGAAGCTTTGTGACAGCCCAGCGGGAAGAGACGGCGAGGTTGATGTCAGCCAGACCTGGGTCCCAAGGCCAGTTCTGCCACTACCTTGCCATACCTGGCAAGTCACTTAATCCAACCAATGCTCTCTCCCTATCCCCCCCAATCTCTCCAACCCCCCCACCCCACCCCACCAAAAACCACCCAACATTCCTTAATACTTGCCTCAGAGGATTGTTGTAAAGTTTGAATAAGATAACGCTTGTGTTTAAAGGCTTAGCAACATGTCCCACAGAGAGCACAGAGTCAGTTAATGCTGGTCTCTTGCTTCTTGAGAGGTAGAGATAGGGGTGAATACAAATTGTGATCTGAGAACTGTGAATTAGAACACTGAAACCCTCTTGTCCCACAAGATCTGGGCTCAGACTGCTTGAAATTCTTTTCTTTGGCTTAAGGCATTGTCTTTCACCCTTGTTAACATGAGGACACCCTCTGGGCAGGTTCAATTGTCACTCAAAAAAAATTCCTGAACTTTTTGAAAGTCTTTGCATTGAAGCCCCCCCACTGTGTTCTTCAGACTCTCTCCAGGGCTGCTTTAAAGGGAACTAATATCAAAAGACAGGGCATACTTGGGAGCAAGAGGGAGCTGTGACCTCCCAAGGGCCGTGGGGCCATGGGGAAAGCCAAGGGAGAAGGCAGGACAAACATCTGTAACCAAGATTCTACACCTGCTTCCTGGGTCCTCAGTGCTGGGAGCACAAGGCTGCTCCTTTTTGGAACTCTTTTCGGTCTACCTCCTCCCAACTCCCTGACTAAGTCGATCCCAGAGACCCTGTGGTCCAGATTAAATTCTGGAAAATGACTTCAGTCCTAGAGTGTCATCATAACCTTGAAATGAGAATGGGGCTGGCCAAGGGATGCCAGATGCAACCTCCCCCTGCTCCATGACATGCCACCTGGTTCTCATTTTTAATCCTGAGACCACACCTCCCCGAGATCCCAGCTCACCAGCGCTCCCCTCTCCAGGCGGTATAGCTGATCTGCCCGCTGCAGGTGTGTGCCCTGCACCGATGTTGAGATGCCCACTAAAGAGAGAAGGAAGGAAAGAAAGGGGTGGGGGGAACATGGGTCAGTTCAGTAGGTGGACACTGAGGTGGGGCTTGGAACACGGGCAATTTATAGGAGAACATGTGGAAGATGACAGGGGTCAAGCAGCATGGGAAGGAAACCCCAATGCAGGTCTGAAGGAAACCTGCGACAGGCAGAAGGGCACACACCCAAGCAGGGAGCATCTCTTCCTGCAAGACAAGCCTGGACAGGGGCTCAATCCACCCAGAGGTCTGGAGCAAAGGCGATCCATGAGAGGCGCCCTGTGCTGGGTGGAGGTGGCCAGACCCTGCTGCCTTGCCTTGCACAGTCACTGCCGGGCTGCCAGCACAGGGCTCCCAGATGGCATGGCAGCTGATGGCCATCGGGAGACGCACCCCTGCCCACTGGATGGGCAGGTGCCTGCCACAGAGAAGAGAGATGAGAAGGAAGGACACAAAATCATACAAGGGAAAGAGAGAAGGAACAGAAGGGAGAAGAACGAGGAAGGTGGTGAGCAGGGTCAGACATGACCTAGGAACGTAGTTGTCCCGGAAGACTGGAAGAACATATTTCAGCAGTTTTCAGGCCCCCGAGTCAACTCCAATTCTTACATTCAAGAGTCAAAACTCTCATTGCCCACCCAGCTCCATGGTGTCCCCTGGGAAGGAGGACCCAGTCATTTCTTAGAGGTATGACAGTAACAAGATCCAATAAATGTACAGTATTGTGTATTTCCCCCAAACTTCTACCTCCCTTCTCATACTTAATAACCTATGGTGCTCTATTAGGATAGATTCTCACTGGTGAAGCTCTTCTTAAATACCATGATATTTAATGTCTATCAGGACTTGAAGATGCAAAGAGTACTGCCATGTTTACCCATTTTGGGGAGAGCACAATTAACCAGAGAGATGGAGGGATTTGCCCAAGGCCGCACGGATGTTAAGTGGGAGAGCTGGGACCTGAACCAGGTTCTCATATGATAAAGCCTGAGTTTCAGTCTGTGGAGGCCCCCGCATACCCTCCACCTTCGAGTCAGCCTGCCCGAGTCAAGCTCGGCGTGAGTACTTCCCAGGGCTGGCTTCCCCCGCAACCTGAGCAGGCACTCTGAAAGCATCAACAGAGATTTATCTTAAATGAGTGAAAAGATCCCCAAATAGTCTTCTGCCCGAGTAGCATAAAAACTAGATTTCTTTTTTGCAAAGTAGCAAATGTTGTATTTCTAATTCTACATGAAAGAAAAACAGTAATAAAATCATGGTGAAAAAGACACCCAAGATATCAGATCAGTAAAAATATCAGAGAAACTCAAATGCTAACAGCTCCTTAGTGGGGAATCTTGAAAAAATTCTGTCATCTTCATTGCACTTCACTCTTTCCAAAAAATAAAGAAAACAGCATCTGATTTTCCTAGAATAAATTTATGAAAGATAGGTGTTTCCTCTGTTTCCTCCCACCTTCAAGGAGGCATCTGTCCTTCCACCTCCAGGAAGATGCACTCTCAGCCTTTCCCATTCCCGTCCTCTGCCCTGATCAACACACAGCTTCCGTTTACTGACTTATTCTGAGTCAGACATTCAGAATCTCACAGGCTGTTGGCCAGAAACATGTGTTCCTTGCCGTGGGGCCTCTCTGTAGGGCAGCTCACAGCATGGCAGCCGGCTATTCCCTGATCAAGGACTCAGAGAGAGAGAGAGAGAAGGAAAGTCCAGCGAGACAGAAGACACAGTCTTTTTATAACCTAATCTCAGGAGTGGTGTCCCATTGCTTTTGCCCCATTCATTCATTAGAAGGACGACTCAAATCCAGCCTCTCCTGAAAGGGAGGGGATTACAACAGGGTGTGAATATCAGGGCGCTGAGGCCATTAGACCTTCTTAGAGACTGCCCCTCAACCCCCACTCTGAGTCCTGAACTGAGAAGATAAGTAGAACCCAGCTAAGTCCAGATGGCCTCAGAACTGCAAGTGTCCTAGAGAGCCGTCATGAGAAGTACATGGTTGCTGCCAGATCGGGGAGGTTTGGCAATTGTTATCATTACAGAGAAAGTTGACCAAAGCATTCAGTCAAATGGAAGTCTCCTCTCTCCCACTCTTTCCCCCCGATTTAGTATTCTGCCCAGAACCTATACTGTGTCATGTATATGGTACTATATAAAATATACTCCATATTTTTCTAATTTGTTTGTTTGTTTGCTGTTTGGCTTCACCCTGCAGCATGTATGTCTATGAGGGCTGAGATCTTTGTCCATTTTGTCTACTGCTATGTCCCTAGGGGTGACAGCAGTTAGAAAAATGTCTGGAATACAATATGCTTTTGACAAATGTTTATTGAATGGATGAATGAATAAATGCTGATGTATGAGGCAGGTCTGGGGAACTGATGATGTCAAAGAGAATCTATTCTTAGAAAGAACAAGGACTGTGTGCACAGTTGCGATGAAGCAGGTGCTTGGGGACGATCCTGGGAATTTTTGCCTTCATTTGGGTGAGATGCTCTGTCCCTCCACAGCCTTTGGGTTCTTACTAGTAAACTCAGAGTAGTTCACATCAATGGGTCCGTCATGATAGAAGAAGTTTTCATCCAGGAGAACAACTTAACACTTAGTTGAAACAGTCACACAAATAGAAGGAAGACAGGGGCCCTTCTATTCTACCCACAGGGCTGGTAGATACGCAAAACCACAGCAAACACCCTTTGAGTTCCAGGCGCTCCATGTGGTGTTGGGGATGAGGAGCTTGTGTGTCCTGATTTAGTGTCCTAGGGCTGTGTAGCAAAGTACCACAGCTGGGTGGCTTACAACAGTAGAAATTTATTCTCACAGTTCTGGAGGCTAGAAGTTCAAAGTCCAGGTGTTGACCAAGTTAGTTCCATTTAAAAGGCTCTAAGCTCTGTTCCCCGCCTCTTAGAGCTTCTGGTGACTGCTGGCAATACTTGGCACCTCTTAGCTTGTGGACACGTCAGTCCAATCCCCCCACTTCTGTTGTCACATGGCACTCTCCCCATGTGTCTCTGTGTTGGTATCTTTTTTCCTCTCCCACTAAGGGTGTGAGCCACTGGATGAGGACCCATCCTAATGACCTATTTTAACCCGATAATATCTGCAAAGATCCTATTTCCAAATAATGTGACATTCACAGCCACTGGGGTTTAGGGCTTTAATATATCTTTTTAGGGGACACAATTCAACCCATAACAGACCTGGACTTCTTGGAGCTTAAATATGGTTGGAGGAGCAGAGGGAGAAAGGCAGAGGCACTGACCCTGCCGTAGCCTTACTGTCAGCCCTCTGGAGAGGAGGCTTTGCAAAGCCGAGAGGAAGTTCACCCCACTCCACAGTGGGGAGTGAGGAGTTGGGGTGTGAAAAGATCCTGAAAGGAGGTGACATCCAAGCTGAGTCTTGAGGGGTGAGAAGTAATTATTCGGGGGTAGGCAACAGGTGTTGCAGGTGACTCTGCGCCAGGCACTGCCTGGGAGCTGGGTGAGGTGAGAAGAACAAGGTCCCGGTCTGGTGGGGACAGGGACGCTGTGGCAAGTGTCTGGGGAAAGTACTTACAAGACGCTGTGGGAGCCTGAGGACAGAGGCCTGGCCCAGGGGGTCGGGCAGGGCTGCCAGAGAGGGAAGGTGTGTGCGCCAGCTAAAGGAAAAGGTCTAGGATCTAGCTGGTGCCGAGGAGAGGACAGGACATTCCCAGAGGGACAGAGAGCAAGAGCAAGGGCCCAGTGACATAAAAGCCTAGCTGGTTGGCGGAACAACTGCAAACATGTTGTCGATAATAGGAGTGGATTGTTGAAAGACTCTGGAAAGACAGGCAGGGGCAGCTGTGAGGCCAGGCTTAGGAGCTTGGACTTTATGGGGCAGAGGGAAGGGAACTGTTGATCCCTTTTGAAATTGTGGGATAACAAGTGACCCAACTGGATGTTCATTTTAAATAGACCAAGCTAGATGCCTGTGGAAGTTGGAGTCGAAGCTGCTGCCCAGGGGCACAGGGAGTGGTGGAGAGGCTATAAATGAGACAAGAGAAGATGAGGTCCTGATCCAGAACCCCAGAACGGCGGTGGTAGAAATGCAGGGGACAGGTGGATACAGAGAAAGCTAGGGCAGGCTGGGGGTCCATGAGAAAAAGGAGGACTCAAGGATCAATGAGTTCAGTGATTCAGAAAGAGGAGCAGGGTTAAGGAGAGGGCCCTGGGACCCAGATCGGTTGCGTGTGTTGTGTTTAGGGGTACCTAGGGGAGACTCACGTGGAAAGTCCAGGCATCGTCAGTTATTGCCTCTGGTTTCAGGGCTGCAAGCACAGCTTGGAGAGGCCTCCACTTCTACCGGGAGCTCAACTAGGGCTAATTTTGTCCCTTGGAGCCTCTTGGGGATGTCTGGAAACATTCTGGGTCATCCCAACTGTGGGGTGTGGTGCTGTACTGGCATCTAGTGGGCAGAGGCCAAGAATAGGGCTGGTCATCCAGCAAGGCACAGGACAGCCCCTGACAGCACGGACAGGGCCAGAGGGAAACCCCTGGAAGCCAGCACATAAACTGTGCACCACGCCCATGCCCTGGGAGTGTGAGTGTGAGAAAGCAGCCAGCAAAAAACACAAGTGTGGAGTCACTAGCATTCACTGCTGACCAAGTGTAGGAAAGCCAGAGCATGGGGTGGGCGGGGCAGGGGGAGGGGTTTACTTCCGGGGTCTGAGGTACCTGCAAATGGAAACAACTATCAGTTAGAAGAGAGTTACTGGAATGTGCTCACGTGCTGAGAAATCTTAGAGCAAAAGCTACACGCTGTAGCAACAGGCATATAGATGCGTATGTCTGTATACACATGTATAATATTTAATTATGTATTAGGTACTACATTTACACACATACACACACACACACACAATAATTGAATGTTAGCTCTTGTTTCTGGGTTCAATTTTGAGAGAGTAAAATCCCCATGTTCTTCAACAGCCTTCCCTAACACAGGTCTAGGGTTGCCCTTTTAGTTCAATTTTCAAGAAAGGAGGAGGGGGAAAGTCAAGGAGCAGAGAGATCCTCCTGAATCTAGCTTGATCCCAAGGATACCAGGATTTAATTAGCAGGGAGCATAACGTGGGTGTGAGGTGGGTAAGGCTTTGGGATGGATGGACTCACTGCGGCATCTTAGCAGAGACCGTGGCCCATCAGGGTATTGCTGGCAAACTCCGGTTAGACAGGAGAGCTGAGTAGCTCTGTGGACCAGCGTCAGGTAGCTCACCAGGTAGGCTTTCTAACCAGCTCGCTCACAAACAGCACAAACAAATGACTGCTTGGCAGTGGAGGCTGCCTGACGGTGGAGAGAAAGTCTTGTCAAGGGACAGGGAAGGCCGGCCTGGTGCTCACACCAGGCAGGGGGCCCACTCCAAGGTACAACTGTAGTATGATGTGATTGTTCTTGAACTGGTGCTTAAAGCCCCAAATTCATTGGGTCCTTCAAAATACTGCCCTCAGGACGGTCAGCCTTCTTCCGGGGAGGGGCCTTGGAGAAAGGCCTGGGAAGCCCTTCTCCCACCGGAAGCCCTGTCCTCTGGGCTCATCCTGGTCCCACCTCCTTGAGGAGGCTTCTCTCAGTGACTCCAGCCTGCTTTCCTCTCCTTTCTCTGAAGTCTTACGAAATACAAAGTCTCCCGTTCAGAAATGATTTTCAGGGAGGTATTTAATTTGTATGCTAGTCCTTGATTCTATTATAAACCAGGAGGATTTGGTGGAGGGGAAGATCGAGGACTTTCAAGGCTATAGCCTAACACCTATCAGAGGTTTAATAACTGCCTGACCCTGTTCTACTCACTGGTATTAACTCAAGCAATTGCCTCAAACACCCTCTGGAGCAGTCAGAGGATGGTTACATAACTTATCCAAAGTCACAGAGCTGGTCAGTGACAGAGGCAGGATTTGAACATGTGCTCAGTGATTCAAGAGCCCACAGTGTTAAACCTTTCACCATATCTGGGCTGCAGCCTACTAAGGTCCGTCATGACTGAGAGACTTGGACTAACTCTCTCTTGTCTTTGAGCCACAGGTCTGCAACCAGGAATTCCAGTCTCCTGGGCACCTGGCTATTATTAGTGTATGTGTCTGCCCATGACCATGGCACTGAGCGCCGGGTGGCAGTGTGTGATGCAGGGCTCTGCCCAAACAGAGGAGCCAGAGCCCCTTCCTTGGGAACCTGCCTGATGAAAGCCACAGGCAGCTGAGATCCAGGGCTGGGACCCACCTCCTTTGGTCTCTTTGAGCTGGGGCGTGAGAGATGGGCTGGAGACTGAGTCTGGGAACCAGAGGCCCCCCACCCCACTTTTGGATACAAAACTCTAAGGAATCTGAACATCCTAAATTCAAACTCAGCCTGGTAGGTGGTTATGACTGCATATTGCTAATGTAGGAGATTAGAAAACATCTTACAAACAGCTTGCCGGCTTGACTTATAACTGGTAAATAATTAAGCGGTGTGGGCCTCGGTTTGCACCCTTCTCTGGGTCCTGTGTGTGCTGGAGGCCAGCCACATAAGAAACGTGAGGGAGAATAAACCAGGGCTGAGAGAGAGCAAACGTGGGAAATGGCTGTTTTAGACAGGTGGGTCAGGGAGGATGTCTGTCAGTCTAAGCAGAGACTGGAGGGAGAGGGAGGGAGCTGTGGAGACATCGGTAGTATGGCTGACAGAGTACCAGGACTCTGAGATGAAAGGGTGCTTGGCAGGGATGGGGAAAGGTCAAAACAAAACACAAACAAAACCTCTAGTGAGTGAGGCCAGAACAGAGGAGCAAAGGGGGAGGGTGGTAGGAGATGAGAGGAGAAATGCCTTCCAGGGCCAGGAATTAAATCTGGCCGTGAGAAGGCTGCTCTTGCATTTTGTTCTGCATGAGGTGGGAAACCACGGGAGTGGTTTCTTTATTTTTTAATTTTGTTTTAAACCATTGAGCTTTCTAGTCATAAGTCAATGAAGGAGAGACAAGCAAAGTAAAAACAAAACAGAAACCCCACACAACAAAAAACTAATTAAAGAATCACAAAGGACTTCTGAAACCGTGGTTTCACTAGGCCAGTTTTTCAGTGGTTGGAATAGAAATGATTCCTACACACATTATGAGTTTAATTTCTTGCATCACATTTGCTAGATTAGGGGCAAGATCTTCAGGGAAAACTGTTTTGGATTTTAGGACACCTCTCAATGGATTTGGAACCCTTGGGCTGGCCCCTGCCTCTGCCAGGGAACAGCCTAATGACCCTGGGCAGCCAGTCCTCGTAGACGGGACTCGAACATGGTCTCGGAGCCTCAAATTGTTCTTTTTGTGAAACATTTTAAATGTGGAGGAAAGAACAGAAAACAGTATTAAAACTGGTGTACATTCACTACCCCTCCTCTTCCCAGCTCTATTAAATTCTAACATCTTGCCATATTTGCTACAGAGGATCTTTAAGGAACATTGTATATGCAGGGCAGGACTGCACTGTAACAATGATAACAAGAGACAGTTCCAAATCACCTGCCACGTGCTAGGCAGGTCACATCTATCAGCTCATCTGGTCCTTCCCACAATCCTTTGAGGAGGGCGCTGAGAACACCCTCATTTTATAAAGGGGACAGTGAGGCACACAGGAATCACACAGTCGATGAGGTCATGCTTGTCTGTTGGGAAGCTGATATCTGAACCAGTTCTGAGTTCTTCTCCAGGGACTTTAAACCTGAAGTAGATTTCCTTGCATCTTTCCAAGCTTTATAAAATTGCTATCATACTGCACTTACCATAATGCAACTTGTTCTTTCTGCTGTTTGTGAGATTCACCCATGTTAACATATTTAAGCATTCCTTCATTTTTGAACACTGAATAGTATTCCAAAATTAAAAGTCTCCAAATTTATTATTAGTGTTTCTGTTGATGGATTTTTATACAGTTTCCTTTCATAGTTCTTTCTTCCAGATAGTACAAAGAACATTCTCATCTCCTTATAAATGTGTCTTCTCCGGAACATTTATATGCATTTCCCCTGGGCGCTGTTTCTCAGCTCTGGGTATACATTTAAGAGAATTTAAAAGAGAGAAATAAAAAAAGGGGGAGACTGGTAGGTGGTTGTGACTACATATGACCCAGGCATTCTAGTTTCATTAATTTGTCTCGTTTGGTTTGGTTTTTAGCTTGACAGGCAATTATAACATCCATCCAGCTTTCAGAGCCACTCCCTAAGTCACACCCCTCCATGCAGAATTACAGGATGGTAAGAATTTGTACATATTTACTTTTCTGAGTAGTTTCCCCACTTCACTGTCTCACCAGTGATGAATGAGGATTTGTACTCATTCCCCTTTTGTTTCCTGATGTTGGTAATAGATGCTCCTTTTCTCACTCTTTTTTGGGGGTGGGATTAGTATGCTAGGGAATTACCCATTTTATTAACATTTACAAAGAATGAACTTTGGCTGTGATGATTCTATTTTACATTTTTTCCTTATCGAGTTATTATCTTATTTCCTTTTTTGACTCATATGTTATTTAAAAGTATTGCTTAATTTGTAAATAGCTTGATGATTTTTAAATTCTCTTTTGACATATAGTTCTAGCTTAATTTCACAGATAAGAGGATATAATCTAAGTAATTGCAATCCTGTGGATTTTGTAAGGCTTGATGTGTGATCCACTATATGGTCAATTTTGAGAAGTGGTCATGAACATTTGAAAAATAGATATACATGGCCAATGTGGGTGCAGTGTTCAATATGTGTCAAATAATTTAAGTTTGTTTTGTTTTGATTTCCTTTATCTGTGTGGATTTTTTTCCCCTGTATGACCTACTACCTACTGTGAAAAGTGTGACAAAATTTCTGATATCATTATGAGTTTCTTTACCTCTTTTGGTCTGTCAGTTTTTGCCATATGTGTTTTGAAGCTATATATGGGTTTAGAACTGTTATTTCTTCCTGATGGTTTGGCCCCTTTTTCTTTAAGGAAATGTCCTTTTTTCTCGATAATAATGTTTTTGCTTTAAAGTTTATTTAGCCTGAATCCACATTAACAGATATTAGGATAGCTAAACCAGTTTTCTTTTGGTTAGTATTTGCATGATATTCCATCCTTGCTTTGTATATTTGTGTCCTTATAATAAAGCCAGAAATATTGTTGCATTTGTTTTTACATCTACTCTGCTAATTTCAGTGTTTTAAATTAGTTAATCTATCATTTATAATGAAAATAAGCACTAGTATATGTGGGCTTCTACCTCTCTTCTCACTCATTTTTCTCTATTTGACCCATCCATTTATTATATGTTTCTGTTTCTGTTCTCATTTTGCCTTTAGATTAAAAATATTATTGTTCCATGTATCCCTCTATTAAATAAGGTATACATCTGTAACTGCACTTTCAGTGGTTATCCAGTGATAGAATGTGGGTCCTTGATCTATGACAGTCTAAAACAACAGAACCCGGGAAGGCGATACTTAGAGGTTGACTATACCAAGGTCCTAGCATTACGAGGGAACTAGCGGAAGTCATAATTTGTATTTGATCTGTAATAAGTCAAGGATGCAAGAGGAAACCACCAGAATGCTGGAGGGACACAAATCCCATCTCTAACTTGACATCCAGCAAAAGTAACTTTAAGAATGTAGGTAAAATAAAAATACTTCAGAAAGGAATAAGAACTAATTGAATATCAGCACATCTGCACTGAATACCAAAAGCACAGGAAGATGATGCCCTACAAAAATAAGGAAATGCAGAATAGAATGAAGATCCAAAATGTAATGTATATGTGAAACTGAAGTTCATAAAAACAATGCAAAAGGTGGGGGTTGGTGGACCAAAGGAGTAAAAGAATTTTTAATTTCTGTGATTGCGGTAAAGTGGAAGACAAGTAACATTTGAGCTTCAGAATCAACAAATGTCTTGAGCAGAGGTTGGCCAACTTTTTCTGTAAAGGGCCGGATACTAAACACCTTGTTTAGGCGTTGTGGACCATATGGTCTCTGCTCAACTCTTCCATGATAGCAGAAAAGCCACCACAGACAAACTGTGAATGAGTTGATATGGCTGGACTCCAATAAAACTGACTTGAGATGCCATTTTTAGTATATATAGTTTGGAAAATATATAGAGATTTCTTATTGGAGTTATGTCTATTTCTGGAATTCATAACTATGCCTTTGGACTATTTATTTATGACTTAGTTACTGTGGTTTTAAAATTAATCTTGTGTCTGTTAGATAAAATCCTCTACTTGCTGTTTCTAAAAATTGTCTACGCTATCCTTGACCTTTGGTCTACGGTGTGTATTTTAAGATCAGTTTGCCAAGTTCCTAAAAAGCCTGTGAGACTTTTGAGGGTGATGGAAATGGTCTAAGTCTTGATTGGGGTGGTAGTTACACAGGTGGTGATGTTTACCCAAATTCATCAAACTGTACACTTGAAAACAGATGCATTTATTTAATGTAAATTTTAGCTCCAAAAATTGACTTAAAAAGAAAAATTAACCAACCGAACCTTGTCAAGATTTTTCCTGGAATGTCAGTGAATGTATGCTTAACCTGGGAGCGCTGGCATTCTTCCAATGAGCTCAGTCCCGCTAGGACATAAGGCGCATCCGCCCCATGGCAGCCAGTTTGCAGGCGCTGCTGGGAAACCTTCCCACCTTTGACCATAGTATACATATCTTCATTTGTGCAGGTACTATTTTGTATTTTGAGTATTTTTCTCATATTCTTTGTGATGAACTTGCACACATTTGGTTAGATTTCCTCTTAGTTAACCTCAGTTTTGTTGCTATTAATGATCTGATCTTTTTCAGCATGCAGACATCTAATTGGTTATTATTGTTGTGTAGAAATGCTCTTGACTTGCGAGTGGATTTCTCTTTGAAGTATCTGGGTCTCAGGGTATCATTTCTGTCGTGGTGGAATATACAAGTTGGATCATTCAAACTGTAAGGTCCCTTTCAGCAACGTGACTCTATTTTCCTCTGTTCTTTGGGCGTGCTAAAACCTTTAGGAATGTCAAGGACACTTTTTAAATTACATCATCAAAAGGCCTTTCTATTTATGTTTAAAGCATGCCCAGTCCCAGTCTGGGTTGCAGCAGGGCAATTTCCTTTACAATTTATTCCTATTGTCTAAAGAAGGCATTGTCTGCAGGGATTTACTTGTAAAGAAGGAAAATAAAACAAACTTATTTTTCTCTCAGAAAAGCCAAAATGGACTGATGTAAAATATTTGTAGGCTACAGAAATGTGTAATAGGAAAAGCAAAATCCTCCTGCAATCCCGTCTCCTAGCAGTGACCACTCTAAATCAGTTCATTCCCCATTTCTTCTTCATTTCTGGTCCTTATACTGTTTATACATATTTATACACTCTGCAAACATTTATTGATTCCCTGTGGTAAGAGTCAGATTTCTGTCTCATTTCACATCCTAGAGAGCATCGTTGTCCCCTTTGCTTAAGCCCTCCTGGGCCTTCCCACTGATTCAGGATGAGGACGACATCTCTCCCAAGGCCCGCACTGGGCTCCCCAGTGTCCCCCTCCTGCTCCAGGCACACCAGCCTTCCCCCACTTCCTTGGCAACACCAGGGCCCATCCCACACCGAGGCTTCCACATATGCTGTTCCTCTCCTTCATGACCTTCCTGCTCCACCCCTTCCCATCTTTAACTCATGCCATCCTTCAGAGCTCAGCTCGGTTTCCCCCAGAGCATGCTCTGGTGTCCATGTCCTGTAGATGTGCCCTTGGGCTTCTGGACTCCGCTGGATCCTGTCATCCCTCCCGACGCACACAGCCTCAGCCCTGAGCCTCATTCCTGTCATGACCTGCTGACACGTGCCCTGATGCCTGTCCGAATGCCGCTCCCTTTCAGAGTCTCCACTGCTTTGTCCTCTCTTGCACCCGGATGCTCTGTCTCTTGTGTCTATCACCAGGTGTCCTGGTGACATTTTAAGCCAAAGGAGATACCTTGTAACACCCTGAGGACAGTGGCCTTTGGCTCTTCCTTTTGTTAGGCAGCACCTCATACACTGTAGGACATGTTTTTACAGTATGGAACTCATTACTGATGATTTCTCCCCATCAGATGGAGTTTCCACCCCTTATGTGGACAGATGCAGGGTTGCGGCCAGCCCTTGCCAGGCCAGCCTCTTGGTTAACACTTTAGAGCCTCCCATAACATGACTCATCACCCAAAAGCCAGGTGGCCTCTGACACTGGCACTGGGGATCTGCTCATGGTACCGTGGAGAGAGGCTCAGGGCACCGCTCCTCAGGGAGGCAGAATGACCCAGCTGGGAGCCCGGGAGTCGGCATCGCTTTTATACGTTCTGGTGACTTTGGAGAAAGCCTGTAGCCTGCACACACCTTGAGTTCAAAACACAAGTCAGCTTGATCTCTATGGTAAGGATATTTAAATTAATGAGGATGTTTAATGAGGACCACCAGCAGATCCCCATGCTGGAATGGCAGCATAGGGAAGTATTTAAACACAGATTTTGAAGGTTAAAAATTATGCCCTAGACCTTGCCTGCACCATATTCTAGCTGTGTGACATTTTTCCCTTATATTCATTCAGTTCTTCCTGTCCCCTTTGTTGAAAGGTTATTCTCCACTGAAATGTCAAATACAAATTATGTGTTGGTGTGCCCTGTATTCCTGTGACCCGTTTGTCTGTTGTTCCATCAGGGCCACACTCTATTGGATACTACAGCTTTCGATCAAATTGTGGCATCAGGGGGTGTGAAATGCTTCAAATTTTTCTTCTTTGAGATCGTTTTGGCTGTTTCAGGTCCTTTACATTCTCATATAATTTTAGAAACAACTTGTCTCACTTTAACAATAAACTTAAAGTCAGTAGCACCAAATATGAATAACCAGTATTGGCTGGACATATTACTGTGTGTTGGGCAATATGCCAAACACTTCAAATACATGAGCTCATATGGTCTCCAATACAGTCCTGAAAAATAGGTACTATTATTAATATAATGTTAGAGATTGAGAGTTAGAAGCAAAAGCTGAGAGTTAAAAAGTTTAAATAACGCTTGAGTTTTAAACCTAGTTCTCTCTTTTCCCAAATCCGATGATCCTCATCCCTACTGAAGGATTCCTCTAAAACTCTCCACCTTTCCCATTACTTACTATTTTCATAAGGACTTGATTTTATTAATCACAGGCAAATGGAGCATCACAGCCATCAGGGACAGATAAAAAGTCAATTAAACACCTCTAAGAATCTTGAGAAAAGTTATAATAAACAAATATGACCAACAGTAGTAATTATAATTAACATACTAATTGTTGAAGGAAGCCAATGACGACAGTTTGTAAACTTCACTGTGAAGATAAAACATTTCCTTTTTCTCCCATTATTGGCTCAGTAAGTCTCTGTTTCTCCATGGCCATCATTTTTACAAACCTCAAGCCAACACTGAAAATTAACCTTAGCTCTAAATCACGGAGAATGCTTTGGTGTTACTTTCATGGAAGTGAATGAGGGTTTACAGAACAGTGGCAGAAAAAGAGTTCTTGGAAATCAAATTAAACCAATAGGTAAAGATTTGGGATCTCTTTGACCCCAAACCTTTGACTCTTTCCCAGACCTCTGTTCTGTCCAGAGTGAGAGCTGAGGAGGTGTTTTTGGAGAACACAGTGCTGGCAACATGAGCGTGTGTTCTAAGGAGCTGTTTCCCATTAACTCTGTGGGGCGGTAAAAGCCTTACACTGTTCTGGAACACCACACATGCTTGCAACCCAAGGAAATCCTGTCCTGAAGGCTACAGTAAATGAGAGAATCCTGCTTCCCAATGCATGCTGGTTAGACTGGAGTTTGGGGATATGCTATTAACAACCAGGAGTTCTCCTCTAAAATAAACCCCAGAAGCCAAGAAGCAGACACTTGAATCTTACCATGTTCTGAACTTCTTCTGGGACAGAAATAACTGTGAGAAAATTCTCCTTCCCATCCACCTAATATATGCTGCCACATATTATTCATTCCCTATTCTGCCCTTTGGGATGAAAACAATAATGCCTCTTCTCTGGGGCTAGTCTTCCCTGTAACTGAAAAGCATGGCCAACATCTGTCTAACACCATGCTCTGTGCCAGGGCCTCTCCCCTGGGACATTTCATTTCACATCAAGAGTGTACAGGGTGTAGAGGTGGTGTGATCATTCTCCCCATTGCATTGATGGAAAAGGGTGTTTTGGGCTGAAGATGGATGATGTTTGAGAACAATTCTGGTTTAAAGATAAATTTTGGCAAGTAAATAAGACATAGAAGCCACTGGACTAAGTGGAACTCACCAGCATATCTAGACCAAGGGTTTTGAAATTCCTGCCTTATGACCTGCATTTCCCCATACTTGTTTACGGGACTTTTCTTGTGAGGGAATCAATGATTTTTATCAGGTCCTCCAAGGGGATCCATGACCCCCAGACGGGAGACAAAAGAAAAGCTCAGAAGCCTGGGGAACATCAGGACTGGAGGATCAGGGAGCGCCAAGACCACTTATGAACAAGACTGAAGACTGGGTTTGACCCCAGACTTATGTATTAAGGTGCTTCTATATACGCAGGAGCTGGAGGACACGTGGACACCTGTCTCCCCCAGCTCCACAATCTTCTGATAGACCTGATGCCAGCGTTTTCCCTTTTGGCCTTTATTCTTTCCTCTTCCCACCCTCCATCCCTCAACAGCCATTTTAAGAAGTAGAGTCAAAGTTGCCTCTAGTAAATAACCCAAAAGAGAATCCATCTCACTCCTCGATAGTCACATAGCTGCCTGGCTCAAGAAAATGGAAACCCTTTTTCCCCATCCATCTGCCATGCTGACAGGTGTTCTCTGCCACCAGCCTCCTCCTTATTGGCTAGGTAGGGAATTGGACTCAGCCCTATTATCTTTCCTCTTCACCCCACATGGCTGGACAGAGACACGTTTGAGGAAAATGAGCAGGCTTCCGCAGCATCACTTCATTCAGCTCCATCCTCCTTATGGGCAGACACATCTGGGCAGAATCTAAACCGGCTGAGCTGGGCTGCCTCCATGTGCCTCATAGGGACCCTCTCTGCAGTGCTGTGCGAGGACTTCTGGGTCAGACATGCAGGAACTTACCTTCCTTATCTGTACGGTCAACAATTGGATTAGATGTTCTCTAAAATTTCTTCTAGCTCTTAGGTACTGTCTATGCCAGACACATCACCTCTGAGATAAAAGAGAGGATGAGTAGTTAGCCCAAGCCCACACAGACAGTGCGTGAACTTCTGCAAGCAGATTCCTTTGGGAAAGGTCTTCGGACCGGCGGCCGTGCTCCCATCCTCAGCCTCGCTTCCTTGGCCTGTGCTTGCCTTTACCAGGAGAAGGAAAAGGTGCAGCTGATCTGCACATTTCAGCAACTCACTTCAGAGCTTCCTGCCCACAAGTTGTCTTTCCCACTGAGATAGACTCACCAGTGAAATTTCATCAGTGGAAAGTCAGGGGAACTGTCTTTAAGAGAGTTCCTTCCCACCCACCTGCCTCTAGTTCTGCTATTGAAAGAAACACTCTTTACACCAAAAGGAAGGCCTCTTTGATTGACAACTGTCAAAGTGTGCATGGCCCTGTCAGGGCAATGCTGTGAGCCACCCCCAATTACTCATTTGTCTCTGAGTGGGTGTGTGCCAAGTTCTGTGATAGGGGCTCCCCACAGATGGCCTTGCTCTGTCCTCATAACAGCTCCCAGGGATGCTCTTCAAAACCCAGAACTAACTGTATGACACTGCACAAACCCATCGGACTGGGTGCCAGCCACACACAACCATCAGGCCTTACGGGTGGGAGCAGGACCCACCAGGCCTATCTTCCTATTGGGGAAATAGGGCCAGAGTGGCGAGCAAAGTTTGCCAGCCTCACACAAGGAGGCAAAGGGAAAACTCAAACTTGGGTCCACCTGAGCTCATGTTCTCTGCAGGACTCCACCAGCGTCTCTGAGAGCAGAGGATGTGGTATCTGTTGAACCCCTGGGTTTTGGCCAGGCCGATGCTTTCTGGAGGATTTAGGGCTGGGGAATTACCTTGGAAGCCTCCCTTTTAGCTGTTGCTAATTTCTCAACCTTATACTGCCTTGTCTGTCACTGGGGGTATTGCAAACAGTGCCTGCTTAAGCGTGAAGGGGAAACGCAGCAGGAAGCTCTCCACTAAGCCATTTTCCAAGCCAGCTTCTAAGAGCCCTGCCATGGCTGCTCTTCAGAAGAGAGAAAGCCCAGTGGCAGGTTGCTTCTGATGCTGGCCTGGCCTTCCAGTTAGGGGCAAGGGCTGAGGGATGGGCTTGGAGCTTCCAGTTTTCGAGAAGTGGATGGGACTCCAAGGTGGGGTACAGTTTCCAGTCGGCTGCTGAAGAGAGACCCGTAAGAAGGCCCATCTGAGCAAAGACCCAAAGAAAGCGAGAATGATGATGAAGGGTTCCTGGGGAGGCTGTGTGTGGGAGAACATGGAGACTGGGGCCCTTGGAAGTTGGGACAGAGCAGTGGGAGCTGAGCAGAGGGCTGGGAGGCAGAGGGCCAGAGGCTTCCAGCGTGAGGCCTGTGGATGGCACTCCAGTGGGAAGGGGAAGCTAAGCTGGCGGCGGTGAACTGTGGGCTACGTTAAAGCTCATGCACCTGTGCTGGGAAGAGTCTCCTGGGCTGGTGTGGACATGGGGGGGTAGGGGGCACTGGAGGCTGTGGACTAATGACCCTGACATTTAGGTGTTTAACCAAGGACGTGGTGTGCACTTGGGCCCCTGTTGTATCTGAGCGTGAATGTATCCTTTCCACCAATGTTCGCTGACCCTCCCTCCCTCCTACGGCCCACAGTGGCTTACCTCCACACGCCTCCTCCGCTGGGGTCGTGGCCCTGGAGAATGAGCAAAGGAGGATGGGGAACGGCACGTGGCACCCTGGCCTGCGCCCCGCCATCCTCGGCCTGGCTGCCCCGAGCTCCCAGTCGGGCTTCTGCCCACGGCATCACTGCGTGTTTGGTCTGACCTCAGGACAAGAGCTTTCCTTCTGCTTCTTAGGAAACTTTGTTTATTCTATTTTCAAAACCCTAGCAGTAAAGAAGTTAGAGGTTTGGTAGTGGGAACAGACACCTTCCAGGCCGTTTGGCTGTTGTGGCCTCATTTAATAAACCAACCGTCTGCGCAGGCTTGATCTGTGAGGCGCAGAAACCAGAGGCTATTTGTGGACCTCAGGAGGAGGAAACCAGTGTGCGGCTCCGGTTAGCGGGCACTCCGCCTCCTTTGCTGGGAGAGTGACACCTGCTCCTCCACAGACCCCGCGGTACCCCATCCTGCCCTCTTCTGAGAGGCCTTGCACAGCATCTGGAGGGCGGGCTGTGGTCCAGGCTCTGCCTCTAAGGACACCCTTGACCAGCGATGAGTCTCCTCGCCTCTTTGGCCTCAGTTTCTGCAGAACACCAGGTAGGAGGTGGGCCTGGTGACCTAGAAAGACTCTCTCAGCTCTCCCTCAGAACCAGGCATCTGAGGACATCTCAGTCCATGCCAGGCCTGGGCGCAGTGCCCTGGAACTTCTTTATCAATGGAGAGACAGAAAATGAAGGAGGGCCGTGCAGATGCGAACAGCCGCTTTCTGGGTATGATGTGTGCTCTGGGGGAAACGAGTGAGAGAGGCTGAAAATTGCATATCTGATGTCAGCCCCTGCACCCCTCCTAGTTCCTTTTAAGGGGAAGCCAGGGGGCCATGCAGCAGTTGCCATAGTTCAGATCTGTCAGTGTGCTGGGCAGAGAACAGGATGGAATTTGGGGGCTGCAGGGGCACACAGCTCAGACCTTTCACATTCTCAAAAGAATCAAAAATTACTTCAAGTTCTAAACAATCCATGGTTCCAAGAAGAAATTGTAATAAAATTGTCAATATTTTGTACATTGCTAATAGGAGAAGTTCTGTGTACCAAACCATGGCATTTTGTGTTAGGAAGAAAAGAAAGCCTTACAACTGATGAGTTAAGTGGGAAGAAGTTTGGCAAAAGGACAAGATAACTCTCTCCTGTCTCCTTCTAACATGTAAGAAATATCTAAATATAAAACTAGAAAACAGTGACTTAGAAAATGAATATAAAATATGGCAATATTTGTTTCTTTGAAGTGCTAATAATTTAGACAGCATCTGATAATATGGATAAAAAATGATAGAGTATAACCATAAACATTAGGAATTAAAACAGGACATTACTACAAATATGACATTAAAGATAGAACAGTTTATTACAAATGCAAGATGCAATAAATTAAAACATGGACACAATGAAACATGCCCTGAAAAATAAGACTCAAAGGTCTCTCCCAAGCATTGAGGATTTTATATATATATAATTCCGGTTTTATACAAGTGCTTTCATAGAACAGAATTCATCCCCAACTTATTTGGGAAGCCAATGAATATAACTTTGATACTCAAACCAAATAAGGATAGTATAAGAAAAAAAAGTTCCAGCCAGGCTACTGAATATAGATCCAAAAATCCTGAACAAGATATTAGCAAACTAAATCTAGAAGAGGAAGTGAGACAGAGAAAAGTTAAGTGCTCTGTGGAAGGGCTTAAGGATTGGAGGTTGCTGAACCAGAACTGGATTCCAGAGTCAAAGGCCGTAACCTTAAACTCTGTCTTTAGAGAGAGCTCTCTGCTTGACGGTGATTAATAGGATGGTGGCAAGAGGTCTAAACTTTTTAAAATCAAGAAAGATCAGTATATTCTCCACATGTAGATGAGAGTTTGAGTACCTTTGTGGCTATTTTTGGTTCTCCTCCAGCCCTTTGGGGATGACCAGCAGCTCCCAGTTCACCAGAGACGGCTCCTATTTTAGAACCGAAAGTTTGACTTCCTGGGAAATCCCCTCAGTCCTGGGCAATCGGAACCCTCTGTCACCCTAGATGGGGGCAGACTGGAATTGTTTACTCTGCAGAGAGCTCTCTCCAGCAGAGGATGGAGTTTGTTGGAAAACTCAAGTTTGCTTGGTGACAGCTAGAGACAATTGGAGGCTAACAGGCATAAACTCCAAAAATGTCAAATCTACTGAGCCCTTTCTGGTTGCCAGCCCTTGAATCAAGCCCTCACAAACTTTGCCAATTGTCAAGATATGTATTATCATCTCCATTTTGTGTGGAAAAAGGAGATGCTAAATGGACACAAAGGTAGAAGAGAATGTGAATGAATTCATCAGTTGATAAGTAATGATTGATTGCTTCCATTAAAGTGACAGCCCTGATCACAGAGTTCACTGGACCTTGAACAATGAGCTCCAGGTCCCCGTGCATGTAGCAGGCTCCCTCCTTGGGCCCGGCTGTCACCTGAGGTCCTCTGCAGAGCTTCCCCTTGGCTCTTTCCTGAAAGCATGCAGTTAGCCCAGCCTGCTGCTGGCGGCAGATCAACAGAGAAAGATGCTGTCTCCTTGAACGGGAGAGAGATGGTCAGATAGCGCTGGTGAAGCTCCAAGTGCACCTGGGACACCTGGCATGAAGCGCTTCAGCCCTGCAGACTAGAGGTAGCATTCAGAGGACTCGCAGTTACTGATTTTAGAAGGTTTGTGCTCAGAATTTTCCAGGGTCATCAGAATTCCTTGGAAACTCAGAGTGGTTGTGCTCAGAACACTGCCAGGCACATGGTAGGAATTAATGGAATTTGGGGCTGTCTGGCTCAAAGACTTTGCTTTTATAACAAGCTGGCCATTTGTTTCTTTCTATTTCTAGATGGTGAGCGCCCTAAGAGTAGGGGCTGACACCTTTGTATCTCTACATTCTCTGGGCCTAGCACAGTGTCTGACACCTGGTATTTCAGGAAATGCTTCCTTTCTTCCATTCCCCTCCTGGTGATTGCGGGCTGTGCTGGCTCGAGCTGCCTCTACACAGGGAGGGGAAGGAGTGAACTCGAACGTGAACTATTTGTGTCAGCACAGACTCATGTCCATGCTGCTAGCATGGGGCTGTGGAGACTGGGAGCATGGACTTTGGACAAACAAATGTGAGTTCAATTTCCAGGGATTTATTTATAGGCCTCATTTTCCTCATCTGTAACACAGTAGCGACCTAGTTGAGTAATTTTATGGTTACAAATTGTGTTATATTAAAAATTCCACAGGTGAAATCCATTTTCAAATAAGTCTGAGCTTCAATTATATTTTTTAAGCTACAACTTCTCAGAGCTTCTCATAGTCTACAGGATATTATGTCTCTCAGAAGAGTCCACAGTGAGCCACATACGCTGAACGTACCCAGTTATTTTGTCAAGGAACATCTTGAGGGACCAGTATTCTTGGAAGACACTTTGGGAAACACTGAGAAAGCTTTTGGTAGGCACTAAAATTGGTATCCGACCTTCGTATTACTTTTTCATGCCTATTACTGTGTTTTATTACTTATTTATCAGCTGAAATAATACAGGAGAATTGGATCTGAGCAACCCCAAGGTCATGTTTCATAATTCACAAACAATTCTCCAAACAGAATTTCACGCCGGAACCAGTCAGGCCCATTGCAGGATCCACCTCCTGCGACTTCTGCTCTCAGGACACCCAGACGGAGCCCACGGGTCCCTGCTCTCTGTGCTAATGAGGAAGACGGATTGTGGAGAAGGCATTGAGCCGGGTCGCAGTACAGGTGTTGCCACTGCTTTCAATCAACGTGCAGGGACTCAAGGGGTGGGGGAAAGTGGGGCGGGCCTCCGAACACACACGCTGTCATCACACCCAACATACCAAGTCTTCAAGGACTGGCAAGAAATGGGCGCAAAGACGCAAATGCCACTTAGCATTTTTAATTGTCTCTCTTTCCACAAGATGAGGTGAAGGAACACAGACGGAGAAGAGGCCGTGTGGATTCACAGCTCTCGACAGCGTAGCCTTTCTCTAAGGCGTTCTGGCAGCGTGCTCTCATTCCGTGGACATCTTCAGTCCCAAATTATTTACACGGCACATGCTTGGGCCCGCAGAGCACTCTTGGTCTTCAGGCCTTTCCAACATCCCAGGTTCTGGGAAGCATGGATTCTAGAAATGAGACCCTAGACTTGGAGTCTGCCTCTGGGTTCTCATCTGGAGCCTGCTGTGGACTGGCTGTGGGCATTTATTTGCAAAGGTTCCCCTCCCATTCATTTTCCCTTTCCTAGGAGTTGGGTCAATTCTGCAGTGAGAGCTTTTGGGCTGTGTTTATGAGTAGTTTATCTCAATTACACAGACTGTTGACCATCAACCTGCGAGGTCCTGGGGCCTGGGATATATGCAGAAGCCCATGTCTAGTCTCAAGGACCAGTCTAGTTGGGTAGGTAAACATGAGCACGTATACTGTGCAGGTAACTCAAGAGGGCCTGGGTGGTCAGAGAAGGTGTCACAGAAGAAATTATACCTCAGCAGGGTTCAGCGCATTCATAGGGGCTTGTCAGGCAGGCTTGATGGAACGAAAGACTTTCTGAATGCAGGGAACAGCAATTGCAAAGTAATAGAGAAATGAAAAAGTATGGTTTACGTAGAGAACTGAAATCATATCCTGTTGGGATGTTGTGTGTGCGTGTGTCAGGGACAGACAGGGCAGACCAGGTGCAGACACAACAGGGGCAACCAGATGCCTTGGTTCACTCCTGAGGCAGATGTGGAAGCCGGTGGTAGCAGACGAGAGTTAGGGGTGGAGACGGGGAGTGGCGGGGTGATTTGGGTTATATTTCGAATCAAGCATATCTCCTGAGTTTTTTGCTTTAGTTTTTGACTAAAGACTTAGAGGCATTTTAGAATCAAGAACTGCTTTGATGTAAGGCAGCGAAGTCCACAGATGGCTTTCTTTGAGGGCCCCAGTGACCATCACAGGAGCCCTGCAGAGACTCGTTTTCAGCAAAACCCTCCTGTCCGCTGAAGCCCGCGGGTTTGCCTGTGCAGACAGACAGCTTCAGTTTGGGTTTTTGCCTTACGTTCCGCCTCCTCTTTGCTTGCCAATTTCGAAGAAAATGAATCACACTTCCCAAGTTTGATTGAAAAAGTAGCCAGTAGGAAGAAAAGATATGCGGGAAGGTGGGGATGTAGCTGTCCTCTCAGTATGGAGAAGGCGGGAGAGTAGACGGGGAAGCTGAGGCCTGGGCTCCCCCTTGAGCTGGCACATTGTTTCCCAGCCTCCAACATGCGGTTCTGACCTTTGAGCCTCCTCTTAGGCATCTTCCTGCTTAAATAGCATCACATCCTAAGTTCTGAGCCAGGTCCCCTCTGATCTGGACCTGACCCCACTCCCAGCCTTTCCCCTTCTCACTGCTGACCTTGCGTGGTTTCCCCAAATGCATAGGCCCCTTCCTCCCAAGTCTTTGTTCTTGGTCCCCTCTGTCAAGTACACTGCAACCACGACACTCTGCCATGCTCCCTACAACTCCAGCCAGCACACCACTGCCCACACATCTTTTCCAGGCTAGTTGAGGATGAGGTGGTCACAGAGGATTGGTGACATTTCCTCTTCTTCCACGGCATCCTTGCAAAGTCCTCCTATGACCCCACATGCCTGTGTGTTACCCATTTCTCTCCCATCACACCCCTGAATGCTCTGAGGCCACAAACATTGCTAGAGGAGGGTGTACCCTGAATGCCCCACCCACCAGACTTTCTAGAGGAGTCCTTTTCATGCACTCGAGGTGGTGACAGATGAGACCTTCAGTTCTGAAATTTAGTGGGCGGATTACAACAGCAAGACAGGAAGGCAGGAAGGAGCATGGCACCTTTTCATGGGACCGCTGTCCCACCGAGGAACACCATGCCTGCCCCCCACAGCCTCCCGAGTGGAGTCCAGTGATGATGCCCTAGACTCGCTCCTGCTCCTGCAGTTTCCCCTGCACCCTGCAGAGGGCCCAGCAGGCTGTCAGTCTCCACATGTGCACCCTGAATGAATGGGTGATGTCAGTCTCGCAAGAGCAGCCATAGGTTTTCACTGGCCTGCCCAAACTCGAAGTGGTTTTCTTTCACCAGGAATGCTTCGGTCTCATGTATCAGGCTCCAACCCAAATGTCCCCTCCTCACAGTACCTCCCCGTGTCACTCCTTCCCCTGGTGCCCATCCTTCCTGCAGAAAAAGAAGCGGGAACTCTGCCCCCTCCATGACGTCAGCAGGACCATCTGGTTCACTGCCTCCGTCGCAGTCTTAGTCTTCTCAGGCCGCCAGGTGACCTACTGTGTGCTGGGTGGGAACAGCAGACTTTTCCCATGGTTCAGGGGGCTGGAAGTCTGAGATCAGGGTGTCAGCCTGATGGGGTTCTGGGGAGGGCTGGCCTCCTGGCTTGCGGACGGCCATCATCTCACTGTGTCCTCACATGGCAGAGAGAGGGGGACAGTCTGTCCTTTCTTATAAGGCCACAGTACCATGAAATAATGCCCCACCCTTATGACCTCACTTAACCTCAGTTACTTCCTAAAGACCCATCTCCAGATGCAGTCACCTGGGCTTCAGCCTGTGAGTGGGCTGCGGGGACACTGTTCTGCCCACATTACTCACGGGGCCTGTGGCGATGCCCCCTCCCCAGCAAGTAGCTGGGCCCCTTGGGTGCCGCTCACTGTAATGCTCGTGGCGATTGTTAATGCTGCTCACCCAGTGTCTTCTGCATTCCTGGCACCTGGCTCAATGTGACAGTCACAGCACCTTCTCCCTCAGGGAGGATTTCGGGAGATAGCAGGGACACTGGGTATCAGTTCTAGCCTACCTCTGGTCAGTTCTGATCTCATGCTTTAGTGTGCATAGCCCTGAGGTTAGAGGTGGTTCCCAGGAGAGAGTCTAAGCCTCATCCATAGACTTCCACCCTGGCCACCAGGTCCCCATCCTTGCTTCCAACAGCCCTGCTTCTGGAGCTGGAGTCCTGGTGCCTCTCACTGGGCTTTGCTGCCTGCTCACAGGGCTTCTCCCATGCCTGCCCACAGTCCTCCTCCCCCAGCTCCATCTCACCATCTGCCCCTGGCCTTCCCAAGACTCAGAGCTCCACGGCCTTACCTCTGAGTCTGTCAGATTGGCCGGGAAGGAGAGAGGAAGGTGCCAGCCCATGCTGTCCTGGGCCCCTACTTACAGGGGAGGGACCCTACTTATGAGGGGCCATTAATGTGCTCTCACCATAACACTGAAAGTCGTTTCCCAGACAGCCACATGGAGGCTCAGAGAAGCCAGATTTGCCTGTTGTCACTCAAGTAACAGGTGGCAGAGGGTGGATTTGTGCCTTGATGTCACCTCTGTGTGGTATGGTGTTGGAGGTCCCTTCAGCCTCCACCTGCCCTGAGTTTTGTCTGCTGAGCGGTCCCCAAAGTCCTCTTCTCCCAAGCTTTGTCCTGGAAAGGGAGAACATGCCCTCCCCCAAGGGACAGCCTGCCATGGAAGACTGGCTGACAAGGGACACGAATGGCCAGTGCCCTTCCTAAGGGGAGGTGGGCAGAACCACCTGGGGCTCAGGCCCAGCTCTCTGCCCTCCTCCACCCTGCTTCCTCCCTTCCTCCTCAGGTTTCTACGAGTATCACCTCTCATCAAGTCCCGTGATTCCAATCCCTGTCTCAGGCTCTGCTTTACGGAACCTGACCTAAGAACATCCTCCAAATGCCAGCCCTTTCCCGTGCCATGCTCAGGCCTCTCCGTTTCTCTGTCCTGCTCTGTGCCTGGGAGACTGGCTCACAACAGTGCAATACGGCACTGGGTGTCACTGCCTTCCCACTGCCAGGCGGTCAGGCCAGCGGCTGGCTGGAGGTGCCGGGCGGAGGATTGGGAGGCAGAGCATTTGGTCCTCTGCCCCTGCCTCACCTTGGTTCCAAGTTTGGGACTGTGCCTGTGTGTGTCTCTGCCAGTGGCGGCTCTGAATCCAGCTCCCCCTACCCCCACCGTCCCTCCGGGCAGTGTCCCCACCCACAGATGCTCGTCTATGCTCGTCTGCTCATTCAGAGTCTCTTGAACATTTCCAGCTGAGGGGACACTTGTGTCCTGCCTGTCACCCCAGCGCTCCAGCTTCCATCTGGGGGTTCACTCACACTGATTGCCAGTGGCTGCCTGCGGCCACCTGTTCCACGCTGCTTGGTCCTTGCCCAACAGGGAGGAATGCTGGGATTGATTAGCGATGCCTGTCAGTGTGCAGTTGGGATGGGGGACACGAGTGCCATGCACTGGCCATTCCCGAGCTAAGTGAATTCCCAGCAGCAACCACTTCTAGATTCATTTGTGGACAAAGAGATGGGCTTCCCTGACCAGAGCAGCCTAATGGCAGCAGGAGCTGATGACTGCGGCCAGTCTGCTCCAATAAAGCAACATTACCGTGGCAGATCGCCTTGTCTGCGCAGCTGCCTGATCTGGACCTGCAGTGTATGGCCACTGCTGACACGAGCTGACCGCCAGGGGGCAGCCTTCCACAGGCTGTTGGATGCCAGGTGCAAAGGACCCGGTGGTTCCCTGCACACAAGCCCTTCCAGTAACAGGTGGGCCTGTTTGGACCAGAGAAAGTGGAGCTGGTGCTCAAGGCCGAGAGGAGGCAGTGTAATGTCATCCCAAGGGCACATGACTGCAGCAGAAACTTAAAGTCTTCCTCTTCCCCAATTCCCTGTTACCTTCATAAATGTGTATTTTCACTGGAAATACTTTTTGACCAGTTTCTCTGAGAGGGAGTAAGAACATAACCTTACAGCCAAGGCCTAGGTGGGTCAGTAGGAGGCCCTCAACAGCACCACATGGGGCATTGTGTAATTTATGCATTCAATCCAAATTATGAAGGTGGAGGGCGGTGGTTACTTTAGACAGAGGGGTGGTTCCGCTGCAGAAGACCTGAGCTGTGTGAGGCAGAGAGACAGGTCAGGAGTCGGAGGTTCCTGGTCTGGGCAGTGGGAACTGTGCACACAAGCCCGGCAGGAAGATGAAGGGACTGGTCAGCAGGCCAGAGGTTGGGACTCCAGGGGCAATGAGGCAAATCAGCGAGGAGGCAGGGCGGAGGGAGGCAGGGCGGAGGCCGGGGCGCACAGCGGAGGGCTGACCTAGGCCCACGGGCACAGCGCTCCCTGGGCTGGCACAGGGAGCTGGCCGCAGCCCGGGCCGGGTAGATGAGAAGGCCAAGTCCCCGGGCCCTTATCTTGGTGCTGTGCTTCCCGGGCTGTGTCCAGGGCTGTTGGGAGCCCCCAGAGGCTTCTGCGTGGGGCTGCGTTTTGTAAACGGTAAAGAGCAGAGGGCATAGTCATTTTTACTGCAGTTGTGGGTGAGCTAGCAGCCAGGGCGATGGATCCCTTAGGTGGAGCCCCCCAGCCACTGGTGCCCCCCCAACCTCTCCAAGTCCCCCGGCCGGGAGCCCCACAGTCCACATGGGAAGCCCACTCCCCGACTCCCCATCTTCTGCCTTCTTGGCTCTGCCTCTTCCGAGCCCCTCTATCACTCTCCCTCTCCAGTCCTCCCCCAGGCAATGGCCCTAAAACTCCCCTCTGGGGTGGCACTGACCTGCTCCATCCCCAGGGCCCTCTGGGTTTTGTCTGCCCTGGATGCTGAATGACCCTCAGGGAAGACTGAAGACATTTAGGAGGGACAGGGGTGCTAGAGTCATGTGGGTGTGACCTGTCCATGCTTCCTCTCTGGATGACCTTGCATTCTTTCCCCCCGCAGGCTTGTTTGCCCTTCAAACCTCAGTGAACAGACCTCTGAGTCTGCAGGATGCTCGCTCTGGTTCCCCAGGGCCCCCACCGCCCCCGCTGCCGCATCCAGTAGGCTATGCAGAAGGCTGTCGGCTCCTGAAGGCTCGGGGTGTCTTGTCTCTGGCATGGGACTCAAGCTTAGTAAGGAGTCAGCAAAAGTTCATCCCAATTTGAGCATCTGAACCAGTGAGTAAATGACTGAACACAAATCGATGGGGGCATTTCCGGTAAAAACGCACATCAAAAGTAGAGCTCTCCCGCCCAGCCAGAGCAAGGCCTGCTGAGTAAGAGGGAGCCTGCCGCATTCCCGGAAGCTCCTCTCACGCTTCAGAGAGAAGAGAAATAGGTGAAATGTCAGTTTGTCTTCAGCTTTCTGTTCCTTTATGAGGCCCTCATGAGACTAACCTCAGGTTCCAATTAGCAGCCCCAGACCGAGAACTGGAGGGTGACTCTGCTCCCTGCGCTTGTGAGCAAATGAACCAGTAATAAATCCCCAATTAGCAGGAAGGAAAATTGATTAGGCCTTTTTTCTTTGCCTCCACTTTTGTGAAGTGCTCCCTGTAAACAGGCTGTGTGTCTGGCATTCAGGAGGAAAGAAAATTGAATTTGAAGTTATTTTACGCTTGCCACGATTAATGTTATGTCAGGTAAGCCATGGAAAGGGACATTAGAAGACTCCAAAAATCATTCTACTCTTAAACCAGCAAAAGTTATCTTCCCATATGCAAATGGATATATCATGCAGATCTCGTCTTAGCCAGCTCTGGCCACCTTGGCACGAATATGCCAGACTAGGTGGCTTAAACAGCAGACACTCACCTGCCACGGCTGGGGGCTGGGAAATCAGAGACCAAGGCTCTGGCAGATTTGGGGTCTGATGAGGGCTCCCCCACCCGGGCTTGCAGACTGTGTCTTCTCGCTGTGTGCTTCTGGACGGACATGTCCCTCTGTCTTCCTCTCTCTATCAGGACACTGACCCCATCACAGAGACCCCACACTCATGACCTTCTCTAAAACTAATTACCTACCAAAGGCCTCACCTCCAAATACTATCCCTCACATTGGGGGCTAGGGTGTCAACATATGAATTTTGGAGGAACACACACATAAGCCTGTAACACCCCTTTACACTGAACTGATATAAAAACATGAACCTCATATGCAGATGGCTGCATACTTTATCTACACACATGTAGTGGATTCCTATGTAATGTACCCACAGACAGCATTAAGATACATACAGGTATATCGCATCCTTATAGAACATGGCACACAGAAGCAGCCTACAGGTCAGTGGGAATAAGCATAATGGTCAACAGTAAGGCTGGCTTGTCTTCACCATCACAGACAGCAACTCTGTGTTCCTACGTGCTAGGTTACCATGCTCACCTCTCCAAACACACTGTCCTCTTTCTTCAAATGGGGATGCCAGTCACAGATTTGGTAGGATTTCATGAGATACTGAACATGAAGCATTAGCACAGAAACTGACATTGTTAAACATGCACATGCACAGAGACGTATAAGGACATATATGTAAACCTTGCATATAAAAGATAGTTACGTTTGGTGTGTGTGTGGTGGGTATATGTACATTTATATTCAGTTTAGAATAATATTTTTAACTATGTTTTTCCCCAAAATATTTTTGTATCTGTTACCATCTAGCTATAATTCAAAACGAAGAAGTTTGGGATTTGAGTTGGATCTAGATCCATGTCCTGTCTTCATGAACACATAACCTCCTGAGCTAAGATGGAAAGATTAGGAAACTTACAGTGTGAGGAGCAAATATTCTTTGATCTCGGTCCTGCCTGAGTGCATTACTATCAGAATACATGTCAGTTTAATCAAGATGATTTACATCCCTTCCAGGGAGGAGTGGGTCCAGTGGAATTTTACTTGACACCAAGAGGGTGGTTGGACTCTGAGAGGGTGCATGGTCGGACGCTCAGTGTTGATCTCAGCTGTTGACAGAATGGACCTTGTGGCTGCAGAAGCCAGGGCACCACGGATGAGCAAAACCCCATCTGCTGGGCTCATGCAAGTCTTCACCCTGGCCACCACGGTTACCAGCCTTATATTTATGGGAAATTCTGGCCACGTGGTCAGTTGATGCCCTGTGACCAGGTCTTCCTCCTCTACCAGGACCAAGTTTCACTCGGGCAGCTGTTTACTGGCATAGCCTTGCTCAGACACATAGGGTCTACATCTTAATGCTCCTTATGGGCACTTGCCACAAACCTCACAAGGCGGATACTTTCCTACCCCCAGATACTTCCGGTACTGCAGGGTCTGTCAGTTCCCAGGGCCCACGTGGCAGTGCCCAGGTACTGCAGCCTGTACCCGAGACAGGGCCCTTTCCTGTCCTGGTCCTGCTCAGAGCTGGCAGCCCTGTGTGTCACATAGTAAATACGCGGGACCGGTATTCCGAAGTGCAGAATATTCCCTTCCTTCGGAGCTACTAGACATTGTGCCTCCTCCTCAGTGGTGAGTGGGGGGTGCAGATGAAATAATTTGGCATTTCTTTGATGGGAATGTCCTAGAATGTCCCGACCACTAGACCCCTGTGAATTATTGCTGATTTATAATTTCTTTGTTTTTTGTTTTGTTTTTCTTAAATTCAACTTAAAGCAGCCTGGCCAGACCACAAAGCCTGGTCCTGGTTTGAGTATAAGGGGAGAGTGGAAATGAACCAGGCTGATGCTGTTCTCACAACTGGACCTGCCCCGGAGCAGTGCAGAAGACCGCTGTGCACCACGTGCCATGGACACGCTGCTTCACACCTTGCTATATTTTTACTGTTATGGCCCTCTGAGATTAAATCCTCCACGAGTCAGGGCACCTGGCGGTCACATCAGCCTTGCCAGTAAGTCCTGACCATTGTGACCTCCTGGTGTATGGCGGTTAAGGGCTGCCACTGGGCCCCTAGTGTTTCTGGTCATTTCTGGTCTCACCATCCCCATTGCTGTCAGTGAGCAGTCCTATGAGAGCCTCTCCCACGCAGGAGGACCACCACTGGTGTTTTCATGGAATACTGGTAATCCTCTTGCTATCATATTCTTTATGGTCTTAATGGTTGCTATGTGGTCTGGGTCAGTTCCTGGCAGATTGGCACCTGGGGGGCCTTCTGTCCATACACAATGTATCTGTCCCTGCATGTTCCTGCTCCCTGGCCACTGTCGGCCATGACCGGTCTGACCTTTCAGCCGGCTCAGTGTGGGTCACCTTTTTCCCTGGGTCCTGGGAGCATCCTTGCTGAGATAAGCTGAGACATGCTGAGACTTAACCCTAATTATAGGTCCTTATAGGTCCAGAGGCCAGGAAGGGTGGAGGGATGGTTCCTGAGGGCAGGCAGAGATCTCTGCCTTGTCTTCCAGCAGCTGGGGACTGCTCTTATTTTAGGGAGGGGGGCCAAGCCTGTAGCCTCGGGGGGGCCAAGTCCTTGAGGAGCTTGTGTGGTCAGGGTCTTAGGCTCTGCCCACAGTCTTGGAAGTGCGGCCACTCTGACCTTGAAGTCTTGCACTTTCCTCAGCGTTCTCACCTCCAGCCGCAGGGGCTGGGACTGAAAGGCCTTCTGGCTTCACACCTGGTCCTCACCTGCAGGTTCCTGCTCCAGTCGTTATCTTTCTGTAGAACATCAGAGGTGTCCTCACTGCTATCCTAGGGCTGCCTCACGGCCTCAGATGGCTGATGTGCCATGGATCACATGTCCCTTTCACTGGTCACCACCCCTGCTTTCCCAGCCCATTCCCCATGACAACAGGGACCCACTGGGTCTCACAGATGCAGATACAAAGAAAGAATCTAGGTTCTGGGTGTATGTCAGAGATCACCTCCTGTAAAAGGAATGGGGAGGAAGCAGGAGTGGGCAGGATGGCGGGCAAACTGCAGTGCCAACCCCTGGGAGCCCCCGAGTGAGCACTGCCCATCGGCGTGCCTGCAGTGGGCTGGGCCATCTGGCCTGTATGTTCCTGCCTCGCTCTGTCACAGGGCCTGCCCTGTCCCCAGAAGGGTCTGGCCTCAGAGACGGTGGCTCTCTGCAGCTGAGGTGGGCCTGGAGGGGTTGGGAGCTGGAGGCTGCTGGCTGGCCCTGCTCTGGTGCTGGAGCCAGGCAGCAAATCCTCCCTTGAAGGTTCTGGGGCTGCAGGTCCGTGATGATACAGGGACAAAGATTCCAGCACCTGAGACTGGATGGCAAGGCCTCAGAGACCTGGGGGCTCTGTGCAGACAGGTGGGTGCAGGCTTGAATCTTGCTGCTGGCCGCTCAGGCAGAGACTGGTGGCGATGCCATGTTTGTAGGAAGGGAGGGAAGACTTGTCTCACGCTCCCTGAACTCCAGGGCCCTTCTGCACTCCTGCCATGCACTCTGGAGGGAAGGGAGGAGAGGGCAAGGGCATCAGGGGTAGGCAGGAAAGTCCTTCCTCCTTCCTCCCTCTTCCTCCTCTCTACCTCTCACCCTTCCTCCCTCCTTCCCTTTGTCCCCTCCTTGGAAGGAACCAGCATCCAAGGTGGAGGACACAGGAAGAAGCTGAGGCAGAGCGAAGGTCCCAGTCAGGTCATGACATCACAGACAGCATCGTTGACGTGGGTTTCCCGACAGTCCAGTCCCAGGCCACCCAGGGGGGTGGCTCTGTGGCTGGACTCTGTGGGGCCTAGGAAGATGACAAAGCTCTTTGCAGTGGGTGGATTTGAATAATGCCTCATCTAAATGCAGGCTGCAGTGTGTGGGATAATTATCCACCACCTGAGCCCTCAGCCCCAGGCCTGGGAGCACAGAAGTGCCAGGCCGGGGTGAAAAGGCTTCTGGGCATGAGCAGGCTGCCTGTATCTCTGTGTCCCTGAGCGGCCAGTCCCGAGCTGCAGTCTGGAATTTGGCTTGAAAAGTTTTTTGGAAGCATGTCAGCATCCGGGATGGCCAGAAGAGCTGCCAGTTCTGCCCATCCATCCGACACTTGTAGCAACCTGCAGGCTGCCCAGATGTGGCAAGCCTATGGGCTGGAGCTTTGGAGCAAAATGATAGTAAAGGTGATACAATGCAGGAGCATACCCGAGCACACAGTCCATGCCAGCCTCTGGACCACGCTTGTAAAACTTCATGAGAGCTGTGATTTGAGCATTGTTGAGAAGAAAAATCTTAACGTGGATGAAAAGATCACTGAAGTCACCTTGAAGTAAAGAGAGTTCTATTTGAGTGAAACTGAGGGCTGACCTGTGGGACAATAGAAGGTTTTTATAGGAAGGAAGGTGGGACAAGAAGTTATTAGCAAATAAAGGATTGTTTCAGGCCAGGTCGCCCTCCCTCAGGGGGTGGTGGGTCCTAGGGGCAGGTTCCCTCGTCTTTGGTGGGGGATGGAGAAGGCCCCCGTGACAGGTGGTCTCACTGGTGCTGACCAGGGACCTCCTGAATGACTGTTCAAAGGTCACATTCCTGGAATGGGTTGAAACTGCAATTAAGTCTTGGTTTGGGGGACAAATGACTCCATTTGGGCTTCTTTCCTTTTTTTTTTTAACATTAAGATGAAAAACAAACATTTTAAGATGAAAAATATCCAGTTGATAGGACTATTAACATGCCTTGTGCTGGCACTTGGGATGGGTTATTTCAGTCAATACTCACAGCTAGTGATGTGGGCACTGTTATGACCCCATTTTAACTAGACGAGAAAACTGAGGCTTAAAGACACTACATGTCTGTAACTTAGGCAGCTTTTGAAACCAGGTCTTGTGATCTAAGCAATGGGGTGGCAAAGATGTCACCCTGGAGCTGCCATCCTGTGGAGGTGTGCCTCGCTGAGGACGGCAGGTAGAGCTGTGCTCTAAGGGGGGCCTTCAGATAGCCAGTTCCTCCCAAGGTCCCCCACTTTCTTACATCTTCAGTGGGAGCAAACATCTACTCTGATATCACCAGACTGTTACTATGCAGATAAAGAATGAAACCATGGTACAGTGTGCTCCAAGGCAGCCATTGGTCCCTCTTGGTGTTCAGGGTCAGTGTCCTTGGCTCCGAAGGCAGCACAGACTAAACAACACAGCAGAGGAGAGCAGATTGCCGGGGAAACGGGGCCTCGGGTCCGCCAGTGCACAAGGTGCTTTCACGCATCAGGTTTCCAGCTTAAAGACGGAGAAGCCAAGGGTCAGGGAGTTGGGGGTCTGGTCTCAGGAACATTCCCACCGTGAGCAACCAGGACAATAAAGGTCTCATATGCCAAATCATAGGAGGAAGTGTGGAGGGATCCGGGGTTGTTTATTGCCATTTATAAGAAAATGATGGTGATGGAGATGGTGTTGACAACATCACTAGCTGAGATGACCAAGAGATCATCCGGTGCCAGGAGCTCTTATAACCAGTATAGCGTGCATGTGCTATCCGGGAGCTCTTATAACCAGTATAGCGTGCATGTGCTATCCGGGAGCTCTTATAACCAGTATAGCGTGCATGTGCTATCCAGCTGGTTCATCCCAACACCCCACAGACAAGTATCAGTATTATCCTGATTTTCCTGGTGGGAAACTGCAGCTCGTGGAGGCGACGTGCCTTGCCCAAGATCACAAGCCAGGAATCCTGAGAGAGGGAAGTGGGGGTGGGAGGGTGTCCAGCTCTGCACGTAGGAAGGGCATCCTGAAGCATGGGTGGAAGACATGCCCTTCAGAGGGGAGGAAAACCCGGTAGGCCAGGTGGAAGCAGCTATTCCTTAACAGACAGCCACTTGCAGCAGCTGTAGGTGTCCTGTAAGAAATCGTCTTCCAGGGCAAGGAGGCGGTGCTCCATCCCTGCCGGAGACATGGTGGAAGGTTCTGGAGTCATACACAAGGTGTTCCACAGAGCACAGACCAAAGTCGGTCTTTCTTGTTCTCTGCAGTTCTGTGTAATGTTTCAGTGTCTTCAATCAAGCTTTCTATGTATTTTGCAAGAAGAAGGATTGGAGTTAATCTGCTACCATGTAAAGGCAACTATTTGCATGTTCTCTTGGAGAAAATGCAAGATTTGCAAAGTCAGATCTGATGAAGGTATACAGACTTTTCGACGGAAACAGTATGCAGCCCAAGGAGAAGGTAAGCAGAGCCCTGAGCCACGAACTCACCAATTGTTCTTTGCAGCGGGGGGCACCAGCCCTCCTTGAGAGCGAGCTCATCATCTGTGTGTATCAATTTTCTGAATCCTGCCTCCCCACCCCCAAGCCCTGCAGTGGCCTGGCAGGGGAAAAAGGGACCATCTTGTTAACCTTCTGAAATGGTAAGGAGACTCAGTCCTCTGAATTTTGGTGTGACACTCCTGCCGAGTGATCACGTTTGCTGCCCCAGGATGTCCCCGGGGAGCCAGGTCTGCTTCAGAGAGACACGCTGTCTTCGAAAGAGTTGGCAGAGGGATAGAAATAGCTGTCACATCAGTTCTGCCCTCAAGTTAAATGGGCAGCCTCAGATTCTCACAGGTGCTGGGTTCATCCTGTATGCTCACTAGAAAAGCATGGCAGAACCTGACCCCCAGGGAGAAGGGCAAAAGAGCAGGACAGGGACAACTGTGTCCCCTGTCTCTGCACCAGTCCTCACTTGTCATTCATTTCATTCCGCAGAGCTTGGAAGTTCTCACCACCGCAGTGGTTTAAAGCTCAAAGGGAAGAGAGAATTTGGTATGATGGAATGCTTCTGGAGATTCTGTGTGTACTTGGAGCTGGGCCTTGAAGGAAAAGAATTTGAAAACTGATCTTTTCCATGCTGTGTATCATGCACCGTCCCAGCTCACAGCTGATTTCTGGGCCTTGGTATCCTTAACTATTAAAAGAGGGGATTCCTTCAAGTGCAAGTGATAAATCCAACAAATTCAAAAGATGAAGAGGTTAGCTGGGTCACAAATAGAGGAGAGAAGTAGCCTTGAATATAGGTGCTAAATATTAAATGACACTCAGTTGGGGGGTGGAGGGGGTGGCTAATGGGAGATCAGTCCCTTCTCAGAGGGCAGCGGTCCCAGCCCAGGGCAGCCAAATGGGAAAGTACAGAGTTCCCAGAGAGCTGCTTCTGAAGGCAAGTTTGAAATCTGGATTCTTATGAGAAATATTTTCACCCATAGGTATTAGCCACTACCTCCTTCATCTTCAGACATCAATTCATATTCAAACACCCAGGAGACCACTGTGCCCTTCAGGTTGCCAGTTTTCAACTTCTGTCCAAGAGGATAAGAAATAAGGTTCTGCTGAGAAATAAGGTTCCTTGGTTCTAGAGTGCTATGTCCCCCCAGATTCCTAGGTGAAGCCCTGCCCCGCAGTGGGATGGCATCTGGAGGTAGGGCCTTTGGGAGGTGATTAGGGTTGAAGAGGTCGGGAGGGTGGCCGCGTGCTGGAATTAGGGCCAAGGAGAGAGCTAGTCCTCTGCCACCGGAGGCCACAGCAGGGAAGTGGCTGCTCAAAGCCAGAAGCAGGCCTCCCCAAGAACGCAGCCCTGCTGCCACCCTGCTCACAGGCCCGCAAGCCACCAGAACCGGGAGTAACCCGTTTGTTGTTTCAGCCTCTAGACTGGGGTGTTCCTTACAGCAGCCTGGACTAAGCCGGACCAGGCAGCTTTGGGGTCAGCAGCCCTTCGATGACGCGGGCTCTCCCGCTCTCCCTGTGTGGAGGGGACTCCTCTGTTTTCTGTTTCTGCCCTTCCAGGACGGGGTGAGCAGGTGTGAGGTTTGAGCAGGTGTGAGCCCGTGTGAGCCCGTGTGTGTGTGTGTGGCCTCCTCAGGGGTCAGGGAGCAGACTTGGGCCAAAGAGATCTGGGCTCTTCCCTGTTTGCTGAAGCCCCCCAGTTAGTCTCCAGACGTCCACTTACTTGCTCTTTTGGTGGCTCTAGGGAGCACCTGGGGGCTGACTGGAGGGGGTCTTTGGGAAGACCACGCACACCAGAACCAACACAGCCTAAGGCGCTGCCTGCGCTCGGTAAACTGCGCGGCTCTGCGGGACTCAGAGTCCGGGAAGGCGTGGTGACCTGGGGGGCGTGGCTGGCTCACTGGGCGCAGAGCTGAGTGCGGGGATGGACAGGGGCGCAGCAGCCCCATCTGCTGGCCGCCAGGTCCCCCGCTGTGACGAAGGCGCCAACACCCCCAGCGGCCGTGACGTCGGCGGCTTACCAGTAAGGAAGGCCTGTGTCAGCCCTGACCCACGTGGCATAATGATCTTTGCAGCACCCTCCGCCCCCGGGAGAATGGAGGGGTGTAGTCATTATCTACGTACAGAGGATCCCAGTATTGGCTTGTACCCGCATATTAAGCCAACCCACCCTTGAACCAAGCTTGGCACTTTCCTCCTGTCGGCTGGAGGGAAGGAGTCCGCATGTGACCCCCCTGTGAGCTGAGGGAGGGCACGGTGGGGGCACTGGGGGCTCAGCCAGCTGCTGGGGCTCCTGCTTGTGCCCTCAGCTCTTACAGTACAGCTCGCTAATAATTCCTGCTCTTCCTAGGGTTGGAGGTGTTGATGACATGGATTGTGTGAAGGGCCAATTCATAACTGGTGCTAGGGTAGGCACTGCCACCTCAAAACTGACGTAAGCAGGAGTGGGTCTGCCCTAGGGCCACCGATATGCCTGGAATTGATCACCTGGTGGTACCAGGATGGGGTAAACTGAGGCCCAGACCCAGAAACAGACCTGCCCCGGTTGGACCAGGCTGGGGGAGGCACAAAATTTGATGTCAGGGCCCAGAGTTGCGGTCCCTGGCCAGCAGAGTATGCCTTTATTAGCTTTGTCTTTTGGCTACTTAATAAACTTTCTCAAAACCTCAGTGGCTTTGAACAGCAGATATTTCTATTTCTCACTTGCAGGACTGGGGTCAGGTTCAGCTGGGCTCTAGTGCCTCAGCGCCCCTAGACTAGGGTCTTTCCACAGCCACATCTGCTTCTCGTGGCTGGAGCGTGAAAGGAACAAAGGAAACGAGGAGCAAGGGAGGCCTCCTAGTGCTTTGTGCCGAAACAGAGTGGCCTCCACCGCCCCGCAGTCCAGCGGCCTGTCCACATCAGGGGCAGGACCTTCCCATGCCAGTGGGCCGGGTGGGCAAGTCACACAACAACGAGGGGAATGCTCCCTTCTGACACAGGGAGGGAGTGAAAAATCAGGAGCATTGCCCCTTCCCCGATATCCTAACGTACAAAACTCACACGGCTACTTCTGAAAGACGTCAGCGATTGGCTCCCCGCTATGCAATCCAGCGTCTTGCTGTCCATCTGGCAGTTGAGGCAGAAACTGGTGCTGGGGTGCTCGTATCCCTGTCCCCAGAGCCCAGCACTGTCATGGGGCCACCGTTCTGAGCATTGCAATTACACCCTCAAGCCAGCTGGTTGTATTTGTCTCTGTTTCTGTTTTACCTTCCAAACACTGAGAATTACTCCTCTTCTTGGCAAATACTTCAAATCACCTGTTTGAAGTGAAATTTTTCTTGCCCAGATCCCTGTATGTAACCTAAACCCAAACCTGCAAAGTAGCAAAAGCCTGCAAAGATACATCACGACGGCTTGGCCCTCCTGAAGCGGGAGCCCCGCGTGTCACTGCTGTGTTCCCCATGCCTTTGCTATGCGCTTGCACGTGGAGGCTGTGCTAAATGCTTGATGAACGCCAATACAGAGGCAGCAACTCTCAGGGGCTCACAGCCACTTATTTACCAGCTGCTGGAGCCTCTACCTCCTCATCTGTAAAAAGAGGCAGTGCCTAAGATGCTGAATAAAAGGCTGCCCAGCAGAGTGCGTAGAGGGTAGTGTCGGCGTCACCCGCAGCCTATGAATCTGGGTGGGCACGTACATCACTCCTCCCTGCCTTGATTTCCTTCTCTAAAACATGGGGACAATAGCTCCCAACACATACAGTTATCTTGCGGACACCACGGCATGACCGATTTGGAAGGGATTTTTAAACATTGAGTGTCAGGCACTCTCATAGGGGTTAATGGCATTAGAATAATTGTCCCTGTCAACAGTTCAGAAATAGCAGAAGTAAAACAAATCAGTCACCAAACTAGTGATCAGTAAACATTTATCATGTACACTCTAAAAGACAGTTGGCAAAGTTGGAGTGCTCAAACCTAAACCTGAAATGAGGCTCAGGGTGTATGGCTATAAATAAGCTTCTATAGTGGGAAGGCAGTGACGGTTTATTTGGCAGAATGATTGGTTATAATACTAGAATTTTCATAAATGATAGGGAATTGGTCAGTGGGTACCTCATAACAACCTGGGGAAACAGTTCCAATTTTGCTTATGATTTCCAGAGACATAAGCAGGAAACGACCCAGGTCGAGGTGGTCTTGAAACATAAGCCAAATTAAGTTTTGCCTGTATGACTGAAACGGTCTTGTCTGCTCAGGGAATTTTCAAGGCTGGTCTCCATTTGTTTTTGATCTTAACATCCCTATCGATTTTTTAGACCAAACAATAAACTGTGGTTTGCTGATCTGTGGTGAGTAGTCGGGTATTTGTTTTGTCTTTTTTATTGACCCAGCTACTGGAGACAGTTTGCACCAGGCAGGGACTGCCAAAGACAGTGTGACAAGCTTGCAGGCTTTCAGCTACGCAGCCCAGCGCCTGCTGTGTGTCGTTGTACTCTGTCTTGTAAGGCCAGGCTCCTGGAGCTTTCTGGTGGCCCAGTGTGGTAGACAATACAAATGACTGCAAATTCTCCCCTTCCCTGGACCCACCCTCTGGTGGCATGATGTTGCATAGAATCAATTTCTCTGCCCCTTGAATTTGGGTTGGTCATGTGACTTGCTTACAGGATGCAAGCAGAGGCTTGAAAAGCTTCGCACACTGGGGCTTCTCCCTTGCAGCTCTAGGAATCCCACTGCCATGTGACAGGCCAGAGTTACTCTGCTGGACCAAGGAAGACACATGGTGTAGGCTTCCCCATCATCTTTCCTGGCATCCAGCTAACCCCTGCAGCAAAGTCACCAGCTAGTTGGGAGCTGACCACATGAATGAGCCCAGTCAAGAGCAGAAGCACAGCCTGACTGAGCACAGTCCAAATTCAAATCTACAGAATTGTTCAGGCTGCTAAGTTTGGGTTTATTGTACAGTTAAAGCTAATGAAAGCAATCAGTACACCTGGTTCAGACCATGCACCACCCCCCCCAACACTACAACAGGCCTGTGACATGTTGATAAGTGAAGTAGGGGGCTATGTCTGACCCTCAAGACCACCCTCATGTTCAGCGATTCACTAGAACTCATGGAACTCAGAAAAGCTGCTACATTCATGGGTACAGTTTATTACAGAAATGTTACCCTTCTGTACATGGTTACAATATTACAGAAAAAGGATCCAGATTAAAATCAACATGTGAAGAAGGCACATGGGGAGGAAACCAGGCACATACTTCCACACTCTACTCCTGGTGGAGTTACATGGACTGAGTTCGTGTAACAACTGTGTGTGACAATATGTGCAAGATTTTGTGCCCTGTTAGCAGAATGAGGCCTTCACTTGTAGGAGAGGAACTGGGACAGAGGTGTTAGAGGCTCAGAAGATGGCGGCCACATGCTGTGGGTAGGAGCTTCGTGTGGCTGGAGTGCAGGTTGCTGCGAATGTCATAGAATGCCATCATTTAGGTGAGAGCTAGGAAACCAGCCTCAAGCCATGGTTCTTCACGTGTCCTACTCCCCTGGCCTCAGCCTCCTCTGGCATAGAATAAGCAGGGTGGATGAAGTTACCTCCAAGGCCTCATTTGGTTCCATGACTCTATGACCCTCTGAACTTGATAATGTCACTTGCAAGAGTCATTGACTTGAGGCCTGGTTCCCAACAATGCTCTCTAAATGTCACAGATTGTCTTTTCTTAGTCATTATTCTAATGATCTGCTTGCCTTCTTGTTCATTCAAAATGGAAATGTAATCTAGTTTCTAATCCCCAGGATAATCAAGTTTTTAATGTAATTGTGGAAGAATGATCCAGGAGCATAAATAATTCTGCAGCTCCACCATCCCTCAAAAGCGTGAGTGATGTGAACACTGTGTTTATTCATTCATTCAACAAACACATCTTTAGCCCCTACTGTGTGCTAAGCACAGAGCTATATGCAAGGGCAGGCAGAAGAAGAGATCTGACTCCGGGTCAAAGATGGGGGGTGACAGTAAGTGGCTGCCACATTGCAAAGTGGCCAGCGCTTAGCTACAGGAAGCTTTCAGTGCTGTAGGAGCCCCTAGGGGGCCCCCCATCCAGACTGGGCACCCTCATAAGGCTCTCTGGAGAGACAAGCTGAATGCTTAAGATAAGCCCGGGGCTACCGGGGATGTGGGCTGGGTAGCGGGGGTGGGTGGGAGTGTGTGCCAGGCAGGGGGGCACACGTGGCAGCCAAAGGCACCAGCACCCACCAAACTGAGTGTGAATTAGGTGATGACGAGCTCCTCCCTTGGGCTGCCTGACTAAACCCTCACAAGGACGCCGCAGGGCTGGTGTCTTCATCATGCCCTCTGTGTCGAGGAATGAACTGAGCTCAGGGACATCGAAAATAGAGCAAATAATGTGGGTTACATGCAGAACTTGGTACTCAGACTGGGTCTCCACTGAGAGCAAAGGGCATATTTGGGAAGCGCTTCCCCGAGGCAAGAAAGGGGGAAGGTAAGCCGGGGCCAGAAGGCTGGCCAGGGCCAGGAGGCTGGGCACAGCTGTAGTGAGGGCTGAGTTTGGGTTGTACTTTCATGGACCCAACATATGGCGTGATGGGAGGGGTTGCGCTGGGTGGGTGAGACCCCCACGGAGGGACCCAGGGGACAGCTGGGGTGTGAGGTCTCCAGGGTGGTGGGATGAAGACGTTGCAGCCCCGGTGGGCTGTGTGAGTTCGGATTCATCAGGCTTGGCCCAGATATGATTGTGGTCTGGGAGACAAACAGGGCCCTGGATTCTGGTCACAGCTCAGAATGTACCAGCTCTCTGACCTTCAGGCAGTACTTGAACTCTTCCTGCCTCAATTCCAGCATGGGTAGTCGAAGTTAATAGTTTAATTCATTTTGAAACTTAATGTATGTTAAGCGGGAGATCTTCCTAGTACTGCAGGGATAAGAGAAGACACTTGAGTGAATGAATAAGTTAATGAGTTAGCAAATGAGTCAATGAATGAAAAGTCTCGAAGGGAAATGGACCTAGGATAGAGCCTGCGCCACCGCGAGACGCCTCCCTCCCTCCAGGTCGCCTGGGGTACGCCATTCAGCATTCTTTTTAATTTCAGCCGCAATGTTAAGACTGCCAGTATTTCCTCCTAGACTCTGATGCCCAGTAGCTTCTGGCCTTGAAGAGGCTTCCATTTATCTAAGACCCAGAGAACAGGTATTGCCATGGTGTCTGTCTCCTGGGGCCCTTGTGAGGATTAAGTGATGTGATACATGTAAAGCACACAGCACAGTGGAACTTAAAAATTCATGGTCCTTTGATGACCTAAAAATACTTCCCAGACATGAGCTCATGTGATTCTCATGGGTGCTCTTTGGTGTGTGTAGGTCAGAGGTTTTCATTGGTGCAAAAACAGAGGGATGGATATGAAGTTACTATTTTTTTCTGAGTCGGGAATACCAGAGTCAGATTCTTGGTTCCCTGGCCCCACCTCACTGTGCCTTTCAACATGTTTGCCTCGTAAGGCCAGGCCACATCCCACAGGCTATCTTTGGCAAAATCTTCCTCATTCTGCCAGAAACAGATCTCAGGCCATGCTTCCTATGAAGCTCTCCATGGCATCCTGAAAAGAATTACGTAATTTGTTCCAAGGTCGTACAGATGAATGGGGTATCCAGTTCTGGAATTCATGTCTGCTTCCTCCATGACCAGTCCCCTTTAGTTACATGACCAGGAAAAATGAAGACTGAAATGGGCAAAATGGTGCTGGGCATAATTCCGCAGGAACACTGGGCACTAACGAGCGGGCCCCTTGGGGGTGACCTGATTGTATAGGGTCTGAGCCCTTCAGGGCCTACTGAGGCTATTTTACAGCTCTGTAAGTTATAAAAACAAACTTGAGAGTAAAGAAAACATTTTTTAAATAAAGATGTAAGTGAATTTTGAATTTTGTCTGGTGGTGATGCAACTGATTTCTCCAGCCTGACCCAATGGGAGAGCATATTTCAAACATTGCATTACATCGTAGAGCAATTAGTTTTGACTCTATTAACAAATTAATTTCAGCATTCTTGATTCCTGATTATAGGCTCTTCTTCAGATTTTTCTTCTGAGAAGTTTGAATGTCTCACCATTTCCCTCATTATCTAATGAATTTAATAAAATCTTTCGACATGTGTTTGTATTTGTAAAAGTCTTGATTTTTGTTATTTAGACAAACTTTTAACAACATTATAGCAGGGTAGGGAGAGAGGAAGGGAAATGAATATACACTTGAAGCAGATAAATACAGGTGTATATTAAAGGGATATATATAAATAAATGCTTGCCGAATGAATATACACATTTTTAAATGTTTCTAAGCGTTAGAAATGCATCTCTCTCAAGGTTTCTTTAGATAAACACACACACACATCTCTAAGTACATAAGCACACAGCCTCACCATTTTGTTTTCTTGGTCATAGATTGCTCATTTTAATGTTTAATCGATACTGTCCTCAAAAAAAAAAACCTGCCATTTTACATTTAGATACAATGGAAAAGATATGTTTCCTTACACCTTTCAACACTGATTTTTGTAGCTAAAATGATCTACGTATATATATGCCTTCATTCCTTCATATATTACATATTCCTTTATTTATTATATATGTACCTTCATTTCATGAAATTTTAGCTTTATTTAAGAGCCACAAAGCCAACACACGGTGGCTGTTTCTCTGTCTACCTGTTGATCTACCTGGAAATGAACACAGATCATCTCCCACTTGCTTAATTTATTTTTACTCCTCGGAGACCTTGGGAATGACCCCCTACCATTCAGGTCAGAAGCTGTTGTTATTTTTAAAAGTTCTTTTATTTTGATTCTTTCAACTTCATTGGATATAATTGACATATCAGACTGTAAGCTTAAGGTGCACGTGTTGAGTAGATAGCCTTTCATATTGCAGAACTCAGGATCTGTTCTTGATGTGGGGGCTGACATGAATTGCATCTGACCTTCTATTTTAGCTTTCTCTGAGGAAAGCAATGAAATGTAATTGAAACTGTGAGGGATGACATTAAACAGGGAACATAAGGGAGGGCAGGACAGTGGCTGGGTCTCCATTGCCATCTGCACAAGGCACCTGCCACTGCTCAGTTTAACCAGCAGACGAGCTCTTGAGGGTCTTTTTCAGACCCAAGAACTTTAATATTATCTGGACTATGAAAGGCAAGGGTCCTTAGACACCAGGACACATATATTCTGGGGGAGTGCTCAAACTGTGAATAGCATCCACGTTTGTTAGAGAAAAGAGAATAAAAGCGGGAGAAAACCACCTATGTTTGTTGCACACCGTCTGTGACCAGGCCCCGAGCAAGGCACTCTTTACACATTCCCTCGGCCATCCCTGTCCCCACTTAGAGGTGAGAATCCTGAATCTGTTACATAAACGGCGGTCTGTCCATGCAATAAAGTGCCAAAGAGCGTAAAGAAATCAAGTTTGCAAGGATTCTTTAGTGATATGTGAAAATGCCCATGAAATCATGGAAGGTGAAAAAAAGCGACAATGTTAAAGTGACTGAAGCATGATTTGTTTTGCAAAATATGAATACATAAATAAATACAAGTAACATAGACAAAACCTCTTCCTTCCCTTTTCCATAACCTGTTTCAGGATGGAGTGGAGGAAGGGCTATCTTTCACAAAATTTGTGTCCTGTTCTCTTCCAACCAAGCCTGCACGGTGGAAAGATGACATTTTAAGAAATTGCAGAACACCTTTTAGGAGCTAAGTACTCCACCCTCAGCTGAAGGCCTTATAAACATTTTGAGCATTGTTTTATGAATAGCTTGTAAGGTCATTCTTAGGCTCTATAATGCTTTTCCATGTAAAAGCAAATGCTAACCTTGAAGAGGAAAAAGACGTATGAATCATTCTAAAGGAGTGACTTTACTATATATACACACACTTCGCTCATCTTTAGTTTGACAGATATTATCTTAGCGCCTATTGTGAGCCAAGCATCAGACTTGAAACTAATATTACAGCCCCTGCCTGTGTGTGTCTCATACTCCAGGGATTACACAACAGGTGGTAAGATCTCAAGACATGTGGTAATCACTATGACAAACAAGTCCTGGGTGCTTTGCGAGCAAAAATGTCACCTTAATTCACCTGAGAGGTCACCCAAAAGTCTTTAAAGAAGCTGGCATCGAAACCAAGACCTGAAGAATGAGCAATTCACTAGTCAGATGCAAGTGGGCAGGGAAGTTAAAGAGCACCATGGGCAGATATCTGGACTGAATGAAGCAGGCGATAGTTCCAAAAATATAACTAAATCCCTGTAGCTGGAGAGGGAGTGGGGAGACATAACAGGTTGCATGTTAAATTCATTTGCTTTCAAAAGGACTGGACTACCTGATGGATGATTCTGAATGTATGGGTGAGTGTGGCAGGATGAACACACCCATTTAGATCTTATGTGAAAGGAGATGGCTGTAAGTGAAGAGTAAAGATATAAAATGCTAAAAACCCATAAAGACAAATAAACTGGGCAGGTATTATCACTGAGAAACTTCTGGAAGGGGGAAATCTGACAGTTGAGTGGAAAGTGATGTAGCAGGATAGGGAAACTGTAATGTAGAGAACTCCCAGAGGGCAGATGTCAATAAGGCATATGGTTTCATCCTCCAGAAAGCCAGGAGGATTAGATATTTAGGTGACAGATGTGGTGAAGGTCAAGGATGAAATTAGATCTGAAGTTGAATATTTTAACTGAAAATGGATATCCAGAACAGCTTATGTTCCCTTCTCATAGGAAGTCGCAGAATGATGTTACCTGGTGAGACTGGGGAGAAATGAAGAAAGAAGTTGCCAGGGAGTGTAGGAAACTGTGGACTTAATCCAGGGAGCCATTGAGGAAATCAACAGGGCAGAGGGCACGGCAGCCCTGGAGGGAGGGAGGGACCCGGGCCGGAGCTCAGGGCATGATGGCTGCCAAGCAAGGAGGAGACGGAATAGAATGACCGGACATACAGGACTTTGGTGGATCACAAAGAGGGAGATTCACTAGAAGGAATAAATTAAAGGGCAAAAATGGAAAAGAAACCTCAGGAACAAAAGCTGAATAAGAAGAAAGTTATCTTCAGAGTACACACTTAGGTCTGCATTTTAAGTACATGTAATATTACTTACAAATGTTAGCAGAAGGACTATTACAAGGCATCTGGGTTGCATAAGTCAAGGAAAAGCAAAAAAAGACAGTTGTTGCTTTTAATTGACAGATAAATGCTTACATGGGAGCCAGCAGTTCCATTTCTAGGTATTTATCTAAGAGAAGTAAAACCGTATGTCTGCACAAAGGCTTTATTCACAATAGCCAAAGACTGAAATGGCCCACATGCCCAACAACTGGCAATGGATAGGCAAACTGTGATGAATCTATACAGGAAGTAAGGGAATACTTCTTAGCAATGAAAAGGAATTGGCTATTGATGTATGAGACACACAGATAAATCTCAAATCATCACACTAAGAACAAAAAGCCAGACACAGAAGATCACATACTGTGTGACCACATTTATACCAAATTCTAGGTAAGGCAGACCTCTATGACAGAGAGCCCACTGGCATTTGCCTGCAGTTGGGGAAGGAGGCGTGCTCGATGGCAAAATGACAATCAGTGCCTAAGATACAGGAAGGCTCTGTGTCTGCATTGTGGCCATGATTATGTGACATAACATTTGTCAAAGCTTCCTGAAGTATGCACTCAAAATTTGTGAATACAGTTGATTTAAAAGATAACCATGAAGATGCTGAAAGTCAAAATAGAATTATTAGAGGTGAAAAGACCTTTGAAGTTAAACAGGTCAGGCACAGCTGAAAAAAAGTTAGTGACTTGGATTATAGATTCATAGCGGCAATGAGCAAGGAGATAGATAACACAAAATAGAGTTAGAAATTCTAACATATGTAATCAGATTCTGAGTGAGAGAAAATGTAAGAGAAACAGTCATCTGAATATAAAATGACTGAAAAGTATCTCAACTTGAAAGACAATGATCCACATATACAAAAGTGTAATTTATACCTAGCATTATAAATAAAAAGAAATTCATACTTAGGCATATTGTATCCGAGGAAAACAGAGGTAACATTTTCAAACATCTATAGAGACAAGTCATGTTATTTACAAAGGAATTATAACTGGGGTTTGAGAAGTTCTCTTAAGAGCAAGATTGGAAATGGGTGTTCATATGTGCTGAGGGGGAAGAAATCCCTTTCAATGAAGAATTGGTCCTAACAAAGCTGCCTGTCAAGAATAAGCATAAAACATAGATTTTTTTTTGATAAAGGGGAGTTTATCGCTGCCAAAATTTGCTAGAGGAATTACTAAAGGATATATTTTAGAAGGAGGGAAAAATAACTTCCCAAGGAAGGTTTAGGATGCAAGGAAGAACAGTGAGTGGACAGGTGGGGAACAGGCAGGTGACTCAGCGAACATTCTTGGTGTTTAATAATAAAAAAAAATACACGTGGTTAAAAGGACATAAAATTACCCACATAATTGCATGTAAGTTAGAAGGGGTTTATAAGAATGAAACTGATCATTTATTTGCATTACTTAGGAAATAAAGATATGTTTTTGATTCATAAAATATTAGAAATAAACAGGAAGAGTAGAACACATTCGAAATTGGGAAGTAAAACACACAAAATTAGAGGGAGAAAAAAAGTCTCGTAAGTTTTAGATGTTTCCAGAACCCACCCACCCTTTCCTCACCTATCCTGGAGTTAAGCTGCAGAGATTCCCCCAAATAACAATGCCTTTTGCTTCCCTCTGCCTCAGGTGTGACAAAGTAATGCCCCCAGATTTATGCAGGAGTTAAATTTCCAGGCAGATACAACAGTATTGGAATGTCCTAGCTCTCTTCTGGGAGGTGGTTTCTGGCTCTTCCTTTATTATTACAGTGTGTAAGTTGAATGTATGCGTATGTATACATCCTCTCCTGTGCTTCATAACAATACTTTTAATTGTGGGAAATATGCTATAAAAGTTACTATTTTAATTTTTAAGTGTACGGCTCAGTGACATTAAGTATATTCACACTGTGCAGCTGCCACCACCAGCATCTCCAGAACATTTTCATCTTCCCAGACTGGCCCTCTGTCTCCAGTGAACACTAACTCTCCACTCTTCCTTCCCCGCCAGCTCCTGGCACCCACACTTCTACTGTCTCTATGAACTTGACGGCTCTGGGGACCTCATGTAAGAGAGATCATACACTATATGTCCTGTTGTGACTGGCTATCTCACCGAGGGTCATGTCCTCAAGGCCCATCCATGTTGTGGCGTACTGCAGAATTTCCTTCCTTTTAATGCTGAATAATATTCATTGTGTTGCTTCCACCTTCTTCTGGCTGTTGTGAATTGCACTGCCGTGAACATGGTGTGTGCAAGTAAGTGTTTGAGTCCCTGCTGTCACTTCTTTTGGGTGTGCACCCAGAAATGGGATGGCTGGGTCATATGGTGGTTCTAGTTTAAATTTTTGAGGAAACTCCATATTCTGTGCTGTTTTATATTCCCACCAGCAGTGCACAAGAATTCCAATTTCTAATTTCTCCTGTATAATATTTTGAAAAAAGAAGAGGCCACAGTTGACAGGTGCCATCTGTCCCAGACATAGTCAAAGGAGCAGTGGTGCCCATGTGAGGGCGTGAAGGTGCTGAATCACAGGCATCTCCCTCTCTCTACTGCGATGAGGGACCCCACCAGCTGCTGATTCGACAGCAAAAGGCAACTACATTCGACCTCGCTCAGAGGGAAATGGGAATATAATTAACTATGAGATATAGCTTCTGACCACCCAATTGACATAAATTAATAGGATTTATAAAATTCATGGCCGGCAAGGGATTAGAGAAACAGCACTTTTCATACATTGCTGATGGGATTATAAATTACTATGGCCATTTCAGAAAGTAATCTGCTCTAGTAAAATTAAAAATGCATCTAACTTTTGACCCAATAATCCACTTTGGGGAGTATACTATAGACATAAAATTTAGACTTAGCACATAAGAATAAATGTACAATGATATCTTTGCAGCATTCCCTGTAGCAAGGGGAAAAAAATCTGGAAAAGACAATTATGGAATGCTTATTACACAGCAATTTACTTATTTCTCTTGATAGAAAGTAGCTGCAAGTTTGTGAAAGAAAAAATGTGCCTCATCATATATTGTGATCATGTGAGTGCAGAGAAGATTCTGGAAGGCAACTGTTAGAAGCAAGCAGGGGAAAATGGTGCCCTTGGGCCTGTTGTAGTGAGTCTGCCTCAGGGGTAGGCAGTAAGTCTATAGACACTGCTCCTAGTTGATCAATATGGATATGGACCCAGAAGTCTCCAGAATATGGTGTGATGGGTGGGGTACAACTCTTGGGAGAAAGACTTGATCTAAATCCTGAATCAGTGCCTAAGATACAGGACTTTCTCTGCTGTGATGATCCATCACTGGCCGGCTAACTTGAAAATTCCTCTCTCTCCTTGAGACTCACTCCTTGTGAACACCTCCTGACCCCTGTGCAGTGCCGGTAGAGGGTTCTGTTGACGCAGGAGTCTCCATCTCTGCAACCCACAATTCAGTCCTCCTGCGTGAATTGCAATTCAGTGAATCCCTCTGAAATACTTTATTGGACTAGGGCTCCTCAAGGGCAGGAGATGTAATTTCTTTTTTATTTTTCTTTCTTTCATTCATTTCTTCATTCATTCATTCTTCTTTGGCACTCATGCCCACAATGCCTCCCAGGACACAGGCCCTGCAAATGGAGGCGATGGACTGGGAACAGCCTCCTTCTCAGGTTTGTGAACTGAAAAGGGATTTAAGTCATAACATGGGGTTGGAGAAGGGCAAAGACTCTTTTATCCTTGCCAAGTCAAAGCTATGTTTGCAAACAACATGAATCTCTTATGTAAGTTCTATGAGATATTTTGGCGAGAAACTAATTCTGGAGGTGCAAGATACATAACTAAAAAAAAAAAGGTATTTGGGTAAAAACAAGTGAAGCCCCAGTGGGAATTCCTCATTGTCTTTCTCCCCCTTCACACCACCCGGAGCCGCTCTCCCCTCCAGTAGCAGAGAAGGGGAGGCAGAGAGAATTCCATTCACTCGCAGAGCCCCTGGAGGCTGGGCTGTTGACATGGAACAGAGGGCACTCGGATGGGAGAGAGGCGAGTTGCCCTCGGAGAGAACGGACAGGGGTGGGGAAGGGGCTCCGAGAGCTAGCGGGAGGGCCTAAGCTCCGGGAGGGATGGAAAGAAGGAGCAGTGGTGGTGGAGTTCCCAAACTCTCTCTCTCCTCACTGTCAATGGTTTGAGGCAAACCTTTGAGGCAAGACATTCATACTTCAGGAAAGCCGTGGAAAAGGACATACTGGGAACAAGGCAGAGCCACTCTGTCTCCCCTAGGATCTCCAACGGGCTTCCAAACCCTGGCTGTTGATTGTGGGCAGGTGAATTGCAGACCCAGGAAGTCAGTCCTTTCTGACTAGCCCTTTACCAGGGCTCAGATAGAGGCATGTCCTGTAGGACACAAAGCTTAACAATAGAGTCTCGCTGAAAGAGACATTGTTTCAGCGTTTACTGTGTGCCAGAAATGGGTCCAGGTGGTAGGTAGCAAAGCTGGCTGCATAGTGAACAGACATTCCACGTCCTCATTATTTGTAGTGCCTGACATTGATAGATGTCACCTCTCTCAGGAGCCTAGAGATGCCGACCCTGGTCCCAGCTCCAAGGTAGACCCTGATTAGTCGGGATAAAGCCATACATTTTGCCAGGGATGTGTTCAGGAAGAAGGACTCAGCCATTGGTATGGTTCCTCTGGGCACAGAATTTGCTGTATAACCTCGAACAATTCATTGTAAGAGGGTGTTTTTATGGGTGCTTTTGGGTAAGAAGTACCTTGGCTCTTAAGGGAGAAACCCCAGTGGCCAAGAGTTGCCCTTTCTTTGGACCCAAGGCCTCAGGCAGCTGCAGCCACCCTCCTACCCTCCCGGACACACGGCACCTGGAGGAGACCAGGGCTGGGAGTCATGGACACCCAGGCCAGGTCCCTGATGAAGCCTGACCACCTGGCAGCCCCTGGACATGTTCTCTCCGTGGACCAGGAATTCCGTGTGGAGACGGGAGGCTGAGGAGCAGGTACAGAGGCATAGGGGCGAGTTGTGTGCCAACAAGCAGTGGGAGGGCTTGAAGTTCGAGGAAGGGATGGAAAGGGGTGTGGCTCCAGGGAGGCAGACAGTGCTGCCAAGCAGGTGCTCGGTGTCGGTCAGGGGAACGGGCCTTAGCTAGTGCCTGTCTCCCTGAGCAGCAGCTCTCCCCCTACAGGTGGGGACCGGGTCTTCACTCAGCAAGTGCGTGCATCCTTGTAGGTTGGCCAGGCATGCAGTCGGTCCTTACAGAGCAAGCCCTGGGGAGCCTCTACACCCGTGGAAGTGGGCTGGGCACCTTCTGACCTCATTCACGATAGAAGGGCTGCCAAGCGGCAGCAAGCATAGGCCCCTCTAGGGTCTGCACCAGCGGCGAATATTTAACAATGAGTCTTCAGAAAAAAAGCCCTGATCTGTAGCATTTGCCAGTTTTCATGGAGTAAATGCTCTCACCATGGCCCAATTCAAGCCCCTGATGGGCCGTTGTCACGGAACGTGGTGTTGGAAAGAAGAGCTCACTGCTGGCTCAGCCTGGTTTCCGCAGCCCCATCCCAATTATTCTTCATGTGCTAAATGTTCGTCGAGAGCCTTTTCCTCTCCTGGCAAAGGTGGGCAAGTGAGAAACCAGGCAGGAGATGTGAGCTCTTGTAATTTGTCAAAATGATTGATACTGCCTGGCCAGAGGGCCAGAGCAAAGGATGCTTGCATAACAGACAGGGAAAGAAGAGTGATACTTATAGCAGAGAGAGGAACATGCCATTTAGGAAAGTGGATTAATGTCCTTCTTAAGCAAGGACGGGTAATGCCACCGCATAGCCAGAGCTCCCTGGAAACCTCAGACATCATTACTCCATCCCGGCTTCTCCAGCTTTCTCTCTGCAGACTTTCCTCACAGAAGGGCAGCATTGCAAACCACTCCTTGGTCTTCCCAACCCCAAGCCTTCCCTCCAGGCCGTCCTACAGGCAGACACCTTGACCTCTGGACAGCAACTCCACCACTGACAGCTGGGACTGAGCCAGATCTCCATCTCCTTGGCTTCAGAGTTCTCACCCGCAGAATGGGGCTGGTAATATCTACCTGCCATCTACTCATTTAAAAAATATTTTTGATACGCATCTCGTTGCTTCTTGGGATTCTCAGTTGTCAGGAGGAAAGGACTTGGTGATCCAGAAGATGCGCCAAACATGTACTTCGTGCCGAACACACAGTTTCTCTTCTGTGCTCAGCCCTGCTTCACGAACCAACTTCTCTGTTCTGAAGTTGCCATTAGCTTCTTCCCCTGTGTGGGAAAAAGCCCACATCCCTTCATTGCTTGGACTCTAACAATTACAGATGTTCAGGAAAAAAAATCCTATTGATATTGAAGCTCTGTTTACTATCTGACCAAGTAAGGTCGCTTCTCGGAATTTGTCTTGGAGACACGCAACAGAGCAATACGGCCACGCAGGATGTTTGCTGCAGTATGTTTATAGGAAAATAAAAATATCCACCAAGGGAGGAATAATGAAATAAAGAACAGTATATTAAACTGTCTGATAAAAGCTTCCTAGGGCTTAGCACGGCACCTGGCATGTGGTAGGCTCTCAATAAATATTGAGCCAATAAATAAAACATAGTATGACCATTTTGAAGAATAATGTAGATCTAAATCGACTGAAATTTACTGATGTCCAAGATTAAGTGAAAAAGGCGAGCAGCAGAACAGTAAGTATAATTTGTTCCTATTTTGTAAAAGAGATATTCATTTTCTCTCTCTCTCTTCAGATGCCCAGAAAATTAAAGCTATAGGAGAAATACTTTGGTACTAACGTCCCAAGAATGAGATCAGAAAACCTTTACCATAATCTGCTTTTTTTCATTCAGCAATTTAGACTAATTTACATGCAAAAAGGCACACCTCTACATCACAGTCCTAACGACTGCCTAATAGTTCATCATGTGCAGTTATCGTCATTTGTTTGTGTTACTATTTAAGTTGTCAATTTTACACAATTACAGAGAGCCAAGATGAACATTCTTGTGCATATGCCTTTGTCCACATAGACAATATCCCAAGGTACTAGAAAAAAGGAGAAGCTTTTTAGGTGTACAGGAGACACTGCTCTTGATTAATTTTGAAACCATGAACTGGCTCAGCCCCTTGTCAGCTGCAACACTGTGAACATAAAACCTCTGAATGGAGATTTCCTTTTCTTGAAATAGAAAATCCATCCTGGGCGGTGCAGGTTCACAAGTATAAGATACGGTTAATGAATGCAAACTCTTCAGCTTACAAAAGGCTCACTGTAAGTTAGCTACAATTAATACTTACAATTAATAAACAGCAGCTACAATGACTCCGTGAAGGCACCAGGGTCAAGGAGAAGCAGGCTGTGAAGGAAGCCATGCTCAATGGAGCCTTGAGCTCAAAGGAAGGCAGAACAGAGCACAGACACTGCTGCATCCTCCCTGAGGGGATCGAGGGGCTGGGAGGGGAAAACTGTGCAGAGGGTCCCATGGCTCCCCCTCTCTTCTGAAGGGACCCCTCTCTCGATTTTAAAGAAACAGGCCCATGAGGATCATGTCACCGGCAGTCAGGATGAGTCTGCCGCTCGGTGAACAGCAAAGCCAGGGCTGTCGGTCAGTAGGAGCCGAGATCCAGCGGGACCAGCTCCTACGCACGGCCACACAGGTCTCATCGCCAGGCATCAGGTCCGGGGCTGTGGAGGCCTGAGGCTGCCGGCCGGGATGGCGCAAGGAACAGAACCAACCCATGGATGACGCATGGGGACCTCTGTCTGGGGTGCCCAGAAATCCTCGAAGGAGGGAACTTGCCCAAGGGCAGCAGTGGGCAGGGGGCTCAGAGGACCTGAGATTCAATGACTTAAGTCTCCATGTAAGTGCTTCTGCCCTCTCGGTGGAGAAACTGCCCCTGAGCTTTTCCGGGCAGCTCAGATGACGCATTGGTGAGCTGGCCCCAGTCTCTCCTGGCCCATCTGAATGCAGGGGGAAAAAGAAAAGACACTGTCTTTTTTCTTCATTCTGAAGGAGATTCTGAGCTGCTAGGAAACAGGAATCCTATTTATCAGCATTCCATGTCAATAGGCTTTTCAGAAAAAGATTCTTAGAACAGGAAGAGGATCTGTAAGATGGTGTTGGTGTCACAGTGAAGCCTCGCAGCAGAGGAGGAGCCCGGATCTGCTTCCGCCCCTTTCTAGCCAAGCAACTCTGGTCTAATTGCGGAAGAACTCAGCTTCAGCGTCTCCTTGCGTAAAACGGAGAGATGCTCTCCCCCTACTGGGGGTGTTGTGAGCCCAGGACGCATGCAGGTGAGGGGTCGGGGCCCACTTAGCACATGGGATGCAGTTGTGATTAGTCTTATCAGTTCTGCCACAGAACCTTGAGACTCTCAGGAGGAGACTGACCTAGGCCTAGGAACTTCATTCACCAGCAAGTACCTGTACATGCCTTCTGTGTCAGGCGCTGGTCTAGGCACTGGGTGGATTGCACCTGCTCTCCAAGTGGGAGATTTTAGATAATAAAGGTATAGTGCAGGGAAGGGGTGAGGACTGCCATGAAGACCTCAGGGGCCATGTGAGGTGTGAGGTAGTGTTGGCGTGAAAGTGTGGTTAGGGAAGGATATGGAAGGACGTGAGTTTGGAACAGAGACCTGGATGAAGCATGGGCCCAGGATACCTAAGAAGAGCAGCCCCCTTACAGGTTGTGTTTAGGGTTTGGGAAGAACAGTGTGGCTGGAGCACACTGGGTGAGGTGCAGTTGAGAGGGGCCAGTGGACAGGCCAATAGGGACGCCAAGGGCATGGGAAGGACTCGAGACTTGATTTTTGGTGTGAAGGAAAGCATTGCAGGATTTGCATCAGGGTGATATGATTTGATTCATATTGTTATATAGCCCTCTGGAGGTGGCTTGGGGTGCAGAGCCGGAGGAGGCTGGCCAGAATCTCCTTGAGGGATCATTCCTCCCAAACACTCCCTATGCCCACTTCCAGAGGAAACAGATGCATGGGCCCTTTCTCCCATCAAGGCAAAGGCGAAAAAGATCACCTCTCAGCTCCCTGGGGAAAGCACCTACTCATTTTGCTGTTGGAACTGCTTTCGCCCAGGCAGCACCTAAAAGACTGATGTACCCACCTTACTGGGCCCTCCCTTGAAACACTGGCGAGGTCCGCCTCAATGCCAGGGGCCCCGTGTGTGGTGCCGCACAAGGCCTGGATGTGAGTGAGGGCCTGGGCTGGTAAAGGCTGGCATTACCTGAGACAACGGATTCCCAGCACTGGGTCATGTGTTCTACCCTGGAAGAGTCTGGGTTCCAGGAGCAAAGAGGCTTTGCAAATTCTACTTCATATTTTAGAGTTTCTTAAAAGAGACACGTACAATTGTAAGGAAGGAAATAAAGGGATTCTAACCAAAAATCTCATCTTTATGTGCAATTTTCTCTACTCTTGAAATGAAAAGAAAATGTAGCAAAGAGGAAGCTGGTATTATCAAGTAAAGTACTGAAATAATGGATCTTTGAAGGCTTAAAAAGCCTTCTTGTTCATTGTTTAAAAACATAATTACCTATGTAGAAGTCCTCATGCAAAGATCACCAGGGAAACTAGTGGCCGGTCAAAGAGACACCCTCTACACCGTCTCTGGGCTTAGAGGGTTTTGAGGCAAGGGTGATTCTTAGAGTGCTTTGGGCACAGGTTGAATTTGTAAATTAGACAAGTAGCTGATCAGTGGTATTATCTTGGGAATTTTGAGACTAAGCAGAACTATTCCCCTAGGCTTACGGGGGGGTTGATATTACAGTTCATGCTCGGATACTGGGCTGAGTTCCTCTATCTTGTCAGTTAGGGTACATTTACTTGCAAATTCTGGTTTCCATTCCATTCCTTACTATAGTAGGGAGGCTCATTTATTTCCTGGGTTTCCTGTTTATGAAACAGGTGGGAAGGATGGTTTTACCTGATATTTAAGAAACTTGTGCATCCTAATATTCTATAAGTTAGCAAATGGCAATAAATTCCAAGCTTTTATGAAGCACCTGTTGTGTCTGTGACAATTTTGCTAAATGTTCCCGTAGATGTGTATATTCCCTCTTCTGTATTGTTTATAAATAGTTATTGACTCTATAAGACAGACAGATAGACAGCAGGGTGTTAGAGGTTGTCAAATAAATATACTCTTGATTCAATCAGAATCATTGCATGGGGCCCATGTATGGAACCTCTTTCTTGTTTGTAAGCCATAAAAAGATTTCTCCTTCCTGTGTCTCCTTCCCTTGGAAGCTCATTAAGTATCTTAAATTCATCTTAGAGTCCCTTTCCTATTAAGTTAAGAATAGCTAAACAGTGAGTCTCTGCCAAATACTGGCAAAGACCTAGATTTTTATGAAGGATCGCCTCTCTCCAAGCAAACTTGAGGAAGAACAAACCCCACAGGACAGAAGGTGTGGATACAGCATTAAAGACAGAGGTTATCTATGTCATTTACATATTTGTTTTATGTATAGGTCTGCTCTGGAAGAGTATACTCTAAGCCAAAACAATAGTTTACTTTTGTTGATAGAGTACAGGGTGAAGGTTTTATTTTTATTTTCTTGCTTCTCTACCTATTGTTTCTACTGTATTTATCTTACTCTTTTTCTGTCTTTTAAACCAACCTTATTTGCTTAGCTGTTATTAATTTTCTGAGTTATTTCTTTCTTTACCTCTGTTTAGAAATCCTCTTTAAAGGTGGAGGCTGCAAATTTGGGGGTGGGGAGTCCACCAGCAGGTGACCCTCTGGAGGAGGCCTGCCTGGGGCTGATAGCTTCTCTAGGACACCTCATGCCAGGACCCCTCTGGTTCTCTTCTCTGGAGAGATGAGCTGGGCGTCCAGAAGTTACAGTGTCACGTGTCTCTCCATGTCATCTCTGGCTGACCACATCCCTGAGCTGACCAGCATGCACCTCACGTAAAGTTCACATGGAACTCAGTCGGTGGAAATGCACCTGTCACTTCTGGCCCCACCAAACACCCTAAGAAGGTATTGGAAACTCTGGCAAGAGTTTTGGGTTGAGTGGATCATTTCAAATGTTGAAGCATATTTCAAGAGTTGCTACTTTAAAAATTGGTAACTGAGGCCATGTTCTTCCTTAGATGAGCATCTTGTTAATATTTGTGGAAGTGGAAATCAGATATACTAGCCTCCAAGTCTCCAATAAATAATTTTTGTAGTGCAGTTTGAAGAGGCATGCAAAAAAGAGGGGTGGTCTCTCCTAGGTTCTGGACTTATTTTCAGTGTACTTTGCATATTCCATCTAAATTCAGAGCTCTTACCTAACAGACCCTCCCACTGTATCTAAGCCAGAGAGATTTCTTGTCCTGTGTCTGTATCGTCTCCACTATGATTGATCACTCAGTGTGAATCTGATCAAAGCTGCAGGGGGCTTGCTCTGCCTGCCTTTTTCCCACACCTGCTGAGTTGAGGAATGGCCTGCAGACTCTGCATACAGCAAGTCCCCCAGGATGGTACAGCCTTGCCTGCCTCTCCAGGGCAGAGCTTACTCTGGCCGCCGTCAAAGCACCTGTCTCCACGTTAATCATATCAGCTCCAACCCAATCTGACAATAGTTTGTCTTGCATTGAACATCTCTAACCCAGCAGAATTACAGAAAGCCAGACTTCTATCTGATAGCCTCTTCTGGCTTCATTTCTGCTGATCTATCCTAGTTTATTCTAGATGGAAATATTTTTCAGGGAAGGTTTAAATCTTAGGGCTTCTAAATGGTGCATCCAGCTCCAGGGTGAGGCACTGGGTGTGAGCTTGGCTTCCAGCTGGGACAGGGCCATTTGCTGGCTGGCCTCCATCAACCCCTCCATCTGTGAAATGGAGGTATAATTTAGTGAGTTAGGAATCAAAAGTTATAAGGGAGGGCATGTAGTGGGCATGTGGTGAATGTTAATTACTTTACAGATCAAAAATATTGGAGTTGCCTCATTAAAGAATATACCAAAAGGCAAATCATCATATGAAAAAATGCTCATTATGTTATCAGGGAAATGCAAATTAAAACAATAAGATACCATTACACTATTGGAAAGGTTAGAATCCAGAATACTGACAATACCAAGTATTCGCAAGGATGTGGCTCCACAGCAAGTCTCATTCATTGCTGGTAGGAATGCAGAATATAGTAAGGTCACTGTAGAAGACAGTTTGGCAGTTTCTTACTAAAGCATGTTCAGTGCTCCTACCATCCAGCCACTGCATTCCACGGTATTTACCCAAATGAGTTGAAAACTTATGTCCACACAGAAAGCTGCACATGCATCTTTATGGCAGCTTTACTCATAATCATCAAAAATTAGAAGCAACCAAGATGTCCTTCACTAGGTGTATTATAGATAAATCAACTCTGGTCCACCCAAAGAGTGGAGAATTACTGGGCATTAAGAAGAAATGAGCTATCAAGCCACGACGAGGCCTGGAGGAGCTTGGTGGTGTATTCCTAAGTGAAAGAAGCCAGTCTGTAGAGGCTACACATTCTGATTTTGGAATGTGTTTATGACATTTTGAAAAATCAAAACTATGGAGACAGGAAAAAGGTCAGGGGTTGCCAGTGGTCTGAGGAGTAGGAGGGATGGAGGGATGGACAGGGGGACCACAGGCCTTTTTAGGGCAATGACACTACTCTGTATGACATCATAATGATGGACACATATGTTCAGACTCACAGAATATATAACAGCAAGAGTGAGTCCAAATGTAAACTATGGATTTGGGTGATAATGACGTGTCCATGTATGTTAAATCATGACAAGTGCCCCCCTCTGGTGGGGGTGGTGATGGCAGTGCTGTGGGGAAAAGGTATGCAGGGACTCTTTATACGTACCTCTCAGTTCTACTCAGAACCTAAAACTGCTCAAAAAAGTCTATTAATTTAAGAAGAAAAATAAACTAACCCTGCTTGTTCAAGCTACCTGGTATGTGTTCAATACTACAAAGTTCATTTTTAAAAAAGAAAGAAAAAGTTAGGAAAAAAGGCAAAAATTTAGAAGTATCAACTTGTCAAATTAAGACTTTCTTATTTAATTTCTAAGTGGTATTCATTTCCAGAAAGTCTACCCATAAGGAGGCAACTTCTACAAGGCCTGAAGTAAAGAAGAAAGCTATTCATTATTTAGAATTTAGAGCACCAAGACAGCCAGTCTGAACTTTTAAAATACACTGTGCTCAAATATTAAATGAAAAATTCATTCATATAGCTGAGTGAATGGCTTTTTATGGGATAATAAATGTCCCTTAAATCTTGGAACTGAATCTAAGATTCAAATGTCATTGTTTAATATTGGTATCATAAGCTCAAAATCAAACTAAGAAAACATCAGTATCCTAACTGAATGCGTCCTCTTCACTTTTTATCAAAGCTACAGCTGCATATTCAGCAACCTATTTGTGAAAGGGTGTATTATGACCAGACTTCATAGTTAAAAAGTAATCACTTGGGGAATAGACCTACGTAGACCACCTAAAAAATAAATGGTGGCAATTCGTACAATAGACTACACCTACCATTAAAAAAGAATGGACTACTGACATACAAACTCCTTACACGAATTTCAAAACCATTTTGTTGAGTAAAAGAAGCCAGGCACAAAAGAATACACACTCTGTGATTCCACTTAACATGAAAAATCCAGGTAAAACAAATCTAGTCGGTAGCCCCAGCAGGGGATCATCTGTGGTTGCCTGAGCTGAAGGGGGTGGACGATGGGGACCAACTGTGTCTTGTAAACTATATCCTGACTGTGGTCATGGCTGTGTTGCCAAGACTCTCCAACTACACTCTGTATACTGAAACATACCTCAGTAACATTGATTTTAAAATAATAATTAAGAAACCCTGATAGTGAGAAATATCATTAGTAACCCCTCAAACCCATTCACTGAATGGTTACAATCTATCAGGGGTTTCCTATAACCTTCTTAATCTGAGTTTCCTATAACCTTCTCAGTGGTATTCAGTAATCGGCATAATTTTGAGAGTCATTTTTTCTCTGGTGATTGTTCAAAGCTTTCATCAAAGAGGAGATGCCCTCTTCTCTCCCCAAATAAGTATTGAACTAAAGTGCTAAGTGTTTGATGGTTTTGCATAGTACTTAAGATTTTTTTGAGTAAGTTGCTGCTGACATTGGAAAGTCAGGAGATTTCTCATTTAAAAATCCAGAACTTCTGACTTCTCTGGAAACATCAGATTTGCATCACTGTGTTCTAATTTCTCAAGGCTGCAACCTACTGGAGCTGAGAGCAGCTGCGTGCTGTAGTTAGGACCCAGTGCACTCCAATAATCCACAGTCTCCACTCCTCCTTATTGTATTGTTTCAAGCTACTTAATTTGTTTATATCACCAGCTTTGCCCCTTTAGGCAATTGAGTTTGCCAACTCTGGACTAGACGACCAGGGCTATGCCTTCCTTTCTGGTGAAGTCCTTCTGTCCAGCGGTAGAAGAGTTTGGAAGAGAAGAGCCAGGGTATCACAGGGGATATAAAGCCATGGCTTTGACGGTGGGGGAGGAGGAGTAGGGAGCAGAAGACTCAGGACCCTTGGACAAGGCTGTCACGGAAGGAAGGGCTGGCATATGGATGATTTATGCCCCGAGACCCTGTTTTAGTTGGGGTTCGGGAAGCTGAGTTCAAGACAGAGACTCTCGTGCAAGTGATCAATCAGCGGAGAGCTAAAAGGAGCGATCTTTGGGGAAGAGAGGATACAGACCAGGGCAGAGACAAAGCTAACACATCTGAGCTGAAGTCTGTCCCCAGTCTGATCCTGTGGGGGAGCTCTGGAGCATGAACGGCACCCCAGAGCTGTTCCCGGGGTGGCAAGGGGCCAGGTGTTGGAACTGTTACATTAATGAGTCACTGGCAGTGTGCCACCCACTCCCTTGAGGTTGGGACATGACTTCCCAGCTATTTCCAAGACGGTGCTAATCAACTGAAGGCACCCTTAAGAAGGGTATTACACTCAGCAGCCGTGGGATGAGTCCACAGGCTCTGTGAAGGGGATCTGAGCAGACAGCAACCGCCTCTACTTCAGTCCCCAAGTGCAAGCAAGGCCAGTGTCTGGAGTTAACTGGCAGCTCACTTCAGCTCAGTAGATAAGAAATTTAAAAGGAAAGCAGCATGGGTGACTGAAGGGACCAGCACGCAAGGTGGTGAGCAGCCCACAAGCGAGTGTTCCAGCAGAGATTAACCTCACTTCCTCCGTGGTTGGCCCAGGGCCCAGCAGTCCGCCGAACGGAGGAGGGGTGAATGAAGAGCCTGGCAGGACCATGCTCCGCTGGGGGCTGCTCCACAGCCTGTCTCAGGGCCGCAGGCTTCGCAAGTGGCTTAAGGGCATGATTTGGAATCCAACGACTGTGGGTACGAATGATACTGAGATTTCAAAGTGATTCCTAATCTTTTTAACACAACCTGCTTCCACAGCTCTTCCTGACTCCGCATCGATATTAACTCAGAAGAAATATTTCATCTGATACTGCATTTCCCCAACCTCCAAGCCATTTGTTTAGTGGTCCTTGTTAGTAAGCATTTCTATTTTTATGGCCTTTTGTTCATTCCTGGACTGAGGGCAGAAGCTCAATCGGTGACGATCAGGAGGGCTGATGTCCTGCCGATGCAGGAGGGACCTCGATGGACGTGGGGGAGCTCAGTGGTTTTCGAGAGACATGACTGTGTCCGCAGGGACATTTGGCAAGGCCTGGAGACATTTTGGGTTGTCACAACTGGAGGGGGTGCCACTGGCATCTGGTGGGGGGAGCCCAAGGATACAGCCCCACACCGGGCAGCACACAGGGCCGCGCCCGCTGCGGAGAGTCACCCGGTCCCCAGTGTCGGCAGTGCTGGGGTTGAGAAACCCCACATCTGCTGAGGAGAGTTGGGCGAAAGGGTAGACTTTGAATTAGAGGTGGAAAAATTATTCCATTGTAATATCATTTATGTCTGTCTCTATCTGACTACCATTGTCTTTCAGTCACCAGCATCAGGAAAAAGTTAACATTAAAAAAAAAATCATCTACATTCTCCCTACCCTAAGGTATCTCTTGGCTACCAGGAGGTACAGTAAGGGATTTGGAGTCAGATGACTGTGGGTACAAATGATATGGAGACCATGTGATAACTGAGGGGCCCTTGGAAAAGTCATCCCGGCTTAGATTTGCCCGTTTATGAACTTCCCGTAACTCCCATCTCTGTAGGCAGCCAAATGGCTGAGCAGAGCAGCTGTTTAAATTGTGGTCAGGTGCTCAAATATAATTTTCCAATTCCTGGCTACAGGCATTGAGTGTCTTCACAACATTGATGCAGTTTTTCAGTGCCACTTTATGACGTAGTAATATTAATCATGCTTTCAGGTGAATAAACACCATTTGCAATTGTTTTGTGACATCCCGACAGGTGGATAATCCATAGCTAACCGAACCAGTACCCCCATCTTGCTGTAATGAGCATTCCTGTGCAGACAGCTTTCCCCAGGGGATTCCTTCCGGCAGGTGAGTTCCTGTGAGCGTGGGGACGCCTGGGTGAGGCCACAGCCAGTGCACTGCTCTCGGAGCTTTTAGGACACAGCACTGATAAGGAGGCGGAAGCCAGGCAAGAAGTGCCAAACGGCAGGGAGGGGCAGCAGGTCCGGGGGAAAGAGGCGCAGCCCTCGCCGTGCCTGCAGTGCGCTTCATGTTCAATCAAGTGAATGTGGATGCAAGGTTTTAACCTATTACATCACCTTCATCCCAAGCCTCTAAACTGACCCAGTAATTTCCTTTATTGTAATTTTCCTCCCCAGGATCCAGTCTGGGGTCAGGTATCTCTTCGGTCCACATGGCCCCAGGGTGGCAGAGGTCTGGGAGGAGGTGTGTGCTGGCTTCAGGGCTGCTGTAACTATGCCCCACCAGCTGGCAGCTTAAACAATGGGCATTGTGCCCGATGCTGGGGAAGAACCGTGAGCTTCTCCCAGCTGCGGCAGAGGCACAGTGAGGGTAGCCCAGAGGTTCCCAGCAGGCCGCTGTCCTTTCTCTCTTTCCCCCTGCTCCCTCAGCTGCCTGCATCCCTTGCCTTCCCTGTGCTGACTCCCAGGTCTCTCTCCAGCCGAGATGGTCTCTCCTGGCCGCCGTGTGCGTGTCTCCACCTGCCCTTGGAGTCCCTCACTGGGATGTACCTCCGACACCTAAGAGTCACAGGGTCCCAACCTGAACTCATTATTGCCCTCAACTTGCTGTAAGCCCATGCTGCCCCATCAGTAGCTGGTCCCCTGTCATTCAAGGCAGAGTCTTCCTCAGCCTACTTGCCCCCAGCTGCTAAGTCACCATGTCCTGGAGTCTTCGGCTTGAGCAGGTGCCTCTGCCTACCTCCCAAGCTACTGCCTTGGGACAGACATCCTGTGCCTTTTCTGAGACGGCGGCCCCACTGCCTCCTGGTTGCACCTCTGCTCCTGCCCGTCTCTGGGATGGTGCTGCAGCTGACTTCCTAGAGGCAAATCAGAGCAAATCATTTTGTGCCACTTGCATGCACACAGACTGCCACTGGTCCACAGGGGCGGCCTCCAAAGTGTGCGTTCCTTCTGGAGGCCGCAGAGGCGGCTTAGCTACCTTTGCAGATACCCTGACCTCACGAGTGCCTTCTTGCCCCTGCACCAGCTCCCCTCTCCAGCTCTGAAATGCTTTGCTTCCCTCAAAAGTGCTGTGTCCTCTTGCTCACCCGGCAAGGGATTTAGGTGGGGGGCAGGGTGTTCCTGGCGAACCACACTTGCCCACCTGCCCGCTCCCCAGCCAGCCTTCTGTGCTCAGCTCCACATTTCCTCATCCAGGAAGCCTTTCCTCATCCCTGGCCTGGCCTAGATAATCCTCCTCTCGAGCTCTGCACTCTGACTCCACCATGTTTAAGGACCTCTGCTCCTCTGCTTCCATGAGACCTCAAGCTCCATGCAGGGGGCACCTGAGATGGTTTACCTGGCTGCAGTGAGTGCCCAGTCCACAGTTAGAGTGTGAATGAGTGAGTGAAGGAAAAGAAAAATCATGGAACCCCAGAGCCGCCAGCCATACCCACAGAGCAGGTCAGACTGGCACTCCTCCCCATAATCTTCTGTTACACATACAATGACAGCAAATCACCGTTCACCTCCATTTATCTCATGTAATCATCACAAACCCAGGAGACAGGGATTGTTGCCTGCACTGCTCATGGGACAAGAGTGAGGTTTGAAGAATAATGAAAATATTAAACCAAGACTAAACACTTGGGTGCGCTGGACACTGACTACATAGGACACCTCACTTGCTTCTTCCCACACCCTGTAAGGTATCTATTACCACCCCCATTTTACAAGTTGAAGAGGCAAGGCACAGAGAAGTTCGGTGACCTGCCAAGTCCAGTTAGGATTCATTTTCCGATGCACCCTTTCTAGCATCCCCATCAGCAGGTCAAACAGCTTGGAAAGAAGTCAAGCACCTAGAATATTGCTTATAGGTACTTAACAAATGTTTGCTGGATTAAGACGACTTGCTCACGGTCATACAGAGCCACCTCTGGAATCCAGCCTTCTTGCCCAACTGTCCAGCCCTTCCTGAGCGGAGCAGAGAGCTGTGCCCCAGAGCGGAGCTCAGCGCCCAGCCCCTTGTCCCCACCAGACGCTGCATGAACAGTGGCATCAGGATGGCTCGGCTGGGTTGGGGGAGGCTCAGAACCAGACCCTGAGATAGACAGCTTAGTGGTCTGGATGTGGACATGTCATGCTTAACGTCACGACCAGATGCTTACTCTGGGCATCACCGGTCACCCCAGCAACACCTCACTCCATCCAGCCCGCCTGCACGGGAGCAACTAGACCCTCCGAAACAGACAGAGCCTGTGGTGGCCCTGGCTGCCCCAGCAATGCCCTGAATCTCATTGTCTCTCCCCACGTTGCTCTCTGCCCTGCTCAGGAAGGGCTGGATGGTTGGGCACCTCTCTCCACCCTGGTTTCTGAACAGTGAATGCTGGCTGCTAGGGTGAAGGGCTGGCGTCTGGAGGAAACACTAGAAATGATTTCTGCCTTAGAAAACCAGCACCAAAACTTGGCCTCCAAGGAGACCCAGGGGTGGCCTGCCCCATGCCAGTCTCCACCCCACAAGACCTTGGGACCTGCCTGGATCCTGGGCTGGAAGAAAGGGAATATGTTATCCATGCTTGATGGGCTGCAACTTGAGGCGTGGGGAGAGGGGCTCACCATAAACTCAGGTTTACTGAGCACCTAGTGCAGGCATGGACTTCTGCAGCAGGCTTCACATGCATCATTTCATTACCACTGAACTGTCCTTGGGGTGAGCTGTCTACTTGTCCCCATTTCTCAGGAGGAACTGAGGCACAAAACCACCTAATTGTGTGGCTGAATGGTACAGCTATGATCCCAGGTTTTTCTGACTCACTCATAGTTGCCCTGAATACACTATATTGATTCCTGATTGCTACTTTTTTCTTTTTATATAGCATATCTCTAGAGTTTGTTCATCTTATATAATGAAAACCTGATAGCCATTGACCAACGACCTCCATTTTCCCATCTTCCCAGCCCATGGCAACCTCCATTTTACTTTCTGTTTCTGTGAGTTTGACTATTTTAAATTCCTCATGTAAGTGGAATTTAGAAGTAGTTGTCCTTCTGTGACTGGCTATTTAACTTAGTGTATTCCCAACGTCCACCTGTGTTGTTGCAAATAGCAGAATGTCATCCTTTTTATGGTTGAATGATATTCCATCGTATGAATAGATCACACTTTCTCTACCTATTGACCTGTCTGGGGGCATTGTGTCCACATCTTGGCTATTGTGAATAGGGCTGCAATGAACACAAGAGTGTGTATGTTTCTTCCAGTTCCTAATTGCAGTTCTTTTGGATAAATACTGAGAAGTGAGATTGCTGGATAAAATGGTCATTATATTTTGAATTTTTGAGGAAATTCTATGCTGTTTTCCACAGCAGCTGCATCATTTGATGTTCCCACCCATGGGGTACCAGCATCCCAGTTATTCCTCATCCTTGCCGACATTTGTAACCTTTTTCTAAATTTATAATTGCCATTCTAAGAGGTATAAGATTATATCTCACTGTGGTTTTTATCTGCATTCCCCTCATGATTAGTGACATTGAACATCTTGTCACTGAACCTCTTTCTTTGGAGAAATGTTATTTAAGAACTTTGTCCATTTTTAATTGGGTTATTATTATTATTGCTATTGAGGTGCAGGAGTTTCTCATCTATTTTGGACATTAAGCTCTTTTCACCTATGTGGTCTGCAAATCTATGCATGTTCTCTTTGGGGAAATGCTTCCTCCTGTATGTGGCCCACTTTCTAATTGAATTGTCTGTCAATTGAGAACCTGAGTGGGTCATCACGAGGCAATGTGCCGAGAGCTCCAACAGAGGCCTCGCCCAGCACAGAGGTGGTTCTCCAAGGTACAAATACATGCCATAGGGAATTCAAGTGTCAAATGAAGATTCGCATTGGATTGAGTCACCCATCTTAGAAGGACATTAAGAATAAACTCTCCCTAATGTAGCTGCAATGTTTACCGTCAAGCCCAGAAGCATATGGCATCAACCCCACAGAAGCTACTGAGAATGAAGGACAAGAGGATTTTTTCGTAGTCTGCATTCAGCCATTCGACTTCCAGGGCTGCCGTCCAGAAGGGCTAACAGAGGCCATAAGCCTGGATCCGTTTGGTATTGGATGCACAGCCCAGGCAATTGTATGAATGTGCATTCAGGAAAGTGCTTTAAACAAAACCAAACCCAAACCAAATGTGCTTCATTACGAGCTCTGTTACGCATCAGAACCTGGCAGACACGGAGGGTGGATTCAGCAGCAAGGCATTCATGTAGCTCTGGCAATCGGAGGGCTAGGATGGGAGGGGTTTTCCAGGCTGACCTGCTGGGAGGAAGGGGCGTCTCCCCACACATGCACTCCAGGTGTCAAGGGCTCAAAGGTCCATAGACCTGTCTGAGGGCAGATGAAATGCCAGAGGCCAATCCCCCTTGGGACTCTGTACCTGCTGGTGCAGGATTCTCTGTGGAACATGGCAGGAGACCTCAGACTCCAGCTACCACGTGTTTGCAGTGTGACTCTGGGAAAAGCCACTGGGACAAAATCACTGCACTGATTAGTATGGTGGTCCCATGAGGCCAGTGAAGGAGCTGCGGGCCCTTTGCCTGTGGGTCAGTGGTCACCAGAAGGGACGACACGAGCAAGGGCCCAGGGGTGGCGGGGAGTCTCCTGGTGCTGAGACGGCCACCGGTTCAGTGTGGCTGGAAGCTGGATTCAACATGAGGAGGGACTGGAGGGCAGGCAGAAAAAGCAAGAAGTCAGTGGCTTACTACTCTATATGCATTTGTTTTTCCCTCTTGATACAACCCAGAATGTCATGGGTGAGAAGGAAGGACGGGCTGGTTCACCTGTCTCCATCATCAGCACAGCTCCGTGGAGTTTCTGCAGAGCTCACACAGGTTCTAGGAGTGCCTTGTCTCTAACTTAGGAACACTTTAAATTGTTGTGATTGAAAGCTATTTATGATCAATCAAAAAGTTATCCACAATTCTCCTCACTCCCTCGTGTCCACAACCTCTAACTTTGCAGGTCCTCCAACCAAGGGGTGGAGTATACATCCCCTCCCCTTGAGCCTGGGCTGTCCATCTAACTTGCTTAACCAGCTTGGTAGAAGCGATGCTTTGCTAGTCCTGAGCTCGGCCTGGAGAGAATTGCACATTTCTGCTTGTTCTCTTAGAAGCCTGCCCGGCTGATGTGTGAACAAGCCTAGGCTAGTGTAATGCAGAATCAGATGCTACAGAGCAAATCCCAGCTAGTCCTGCTGAAGTGGTCCAAGGCCAGCCCAAACCAGGCCATCCTGGGTCAGGCAAACTGCAAGTGGCTATAGAAATAGGACTCAGTGGAACTGAGAACAAAAGAATCACCCAGTTAACCCAAACATATACAGTCAATTAATATATGATAAAGGAGCCTTAGATATACAATGCGGAGATGACCGCCTCTTCAGCAGCTGGTGTTGGCAAAACTGGACAGCTACATGTAAGAGAATGAAACTGGACTACTGTCTAGCCCCTGGAGACACTATTAATCCAAGGCCATTTTAATTCAAGTTCAAGGCTTGAGTTTCTTGAGTCACCCTGGTTCCTGGGCTCAAAGGTTGGTTTTCTTCTGATTTACCCTTATTTTGAGGATGTCTTAGCTTAAAGAAGATGTGACATACAAATGTTGGTGAGGATGTGGAGAAAGGGGAACCCTCCTACACTGCTGGTGGGAATGTAAATTAGTTCAGCCATTGTGGAAAGCAGTATGGAGGTTCCTCAAAAAACTCAAAATAGAAATACCATTTGACCCAGGAATCCCACTCCTAGGAATTTACCCTAAGAATGCAGCAGCCCAGTTTGAAAAAGACATATGCACCCCTATGTTTATCGCAGCACTATTTACAATAGCCAAGAAATGGAAGCAACCTAAGTGTCCATCAGTAGATGAATGGATAAAGAAGATGTGGTACATATACACAATGGAATATTATTCAGCCATAAGAAGAAAACAAATCCTATCACTTGCAACAACATGGACAGAGCTAGAAGGTATTATGCTCAGTTAAATAAGCCAAGCAGAAAAAGGCAAGTATCAAATGATTTCACTCATATGAGGAGCATAAGAGCAAAGAAAAAAATTGAAAAAAAAAAAAACAGCAGCAGACTCATAGAATCCAAGAATGGACTAATACTTACCAAAGAGAAAGGGACTGGGGAGGATGGGAGGGAAGGGAGGGACAAGGGGGAAAAAGGGGGCATTACGATTAGCAGATGTAATGTTGGGGGGCACGGGGAGGGCTGTACAACTCAGAGAAGACAAGTAGTGATTCTATAGCATCTCACTACGCTGATGGACAGTGACTGTAATGGGGTTGGTGAGGGGGACCTGATGAAGGGGGTAGTTTAATAACCATAATATTGCACATGTAATTGTAGATTAATGATACCAAAATAAATTTTTAAAAAAAGAATCGCCCAGTGGAACCCAGTCTAAATTTTGGGATAAATGAATGCTAGTGGTCTTAAACTATCTCAGAACTTAGTGGATTGTGTAGCAAAAGCTTATTGACTCATGAAAAGATGCTCTACATCATTATTAAGGGAATGCAATTTAAAATTCCACTGAGACACCGCTTCATACCCACTAGAGCAACTATAGTCCCAAAGACAGGCAATAACAAGTATCGGTAAAGATATGGAGAGACCAGAATTGTCTTGCTTTGCTGGCAGAATGTAAAAAGGTGCAGCCACTTCAGAAAACAGTTTGACAGTTTCTTGAAGAGCTAAGTATGGATTCGCCATATGACCCAGTGATTCCACTCCTAGGCATCTACTCAAGGGAAACTGAAACATATGTCCCCACACAGAGTTAGACAGGAGTGCTCACATCAGCATTATCCATTAAGTCCAAAAAACAAAAACAAGAAACTGATCCAAATGTCCACCAAGTGCTGGATAGATAAAGAAACGTGGCTGCACAGAGCGGAAGGCCGCTGAGCAAGGAGGAGCTAAGTTTCAGTGCCCACTGCCACGCACACGCACAGTGAAGCCCCTGCTGGTGACGGCCAAGGCCAAAGGCATAGGGGTGTGCTTCTGTTGACATGAAGTGCCCAGGAGAGGCGTGTATGGAGACAGAGCATATTAGCGGTTGCCTGGGTCCAGGGATTGAAGGGGACGTGACTATAGATGGTCATTAAGGACCTTTGTGGAGTGATAGAAATGATCTAAAACTGAATGATCTAGATGGTTGGATGACTCTGTAAATTTAATAAAAACCATTTGTGCATGTAAAACAGGTGAAGTTTATGGTATATAAATTATAGCTCAATAAAGCTGTTAATAAAAAAACACCTAGTAATTCACTGATGTAATAACATGATTCAGGAAGATTGCATAGCGCACATACACACACACACACAGCATAAGCTCCTGGCCCCAGCCCATGGCATTCATCACACGGCCCCTCCTGGCCCTGGCCCAGGGTGACATGCCACGGCACAGGACTCCTGTCTGCAAGGCACTCACTCTCTGAGAATCGTGGAGCACTTTCCATATTCCTCATACTCCTGATGATCATTTGGCGTGCCTGCCTAATATTCAGTACTTTAATAAAAGTCACATTACATTATATATGATGGGCTCTACTCCCTTGCACCCATTTAATGTTTTTCTCTTTACGAAGTTCCTCCAAAAAGATTGTATGGTGTATAAGATATATTGTAAAGTAAAATAATATTCAGAGATTATTTGTTATTTTCTTTCCCATGAATTCTATCTCCATTCTTGCAGGAATGTGAGGCTTTGAGATTCCTGAATATTCCCTCCCAGGCAGATCCCCAGTTGGTGGCGTCCATGATTGGAGCTGTGGGTACAGAGACGACCAGGCTGGGACTCTGTCCTCAGGGGCCTGAGGGGGGCAAGCTGGATGGCAAGTGTGCCAAGGGCCCACGTGAAGAAGGACCCTGACAACTCCGGGTAAGACCTGGCTCATGGTCTCCTCTCTGGAAAGCCACTCATGTAGCTGCCTCAGCTGGAGGGCCCGTGGGGTGGAGGGCCCACTGCATTCCATGCATGTGCCCAGCAGTCGGCCAGGCCCCTTGGTTCTCCATATGGCTGTTCATCGTCCCGGAGGCTGGACTGGCTTCCCTACAAGGTGGTGTCAGGGCCAAGTGCCGAGACAGCAAGAGCAAAATGCTGCAAGGCATCTTCTGGCCTGGGTCGCCCATCAGGCTCTATGTCCCTCGGGTCCAGGAAGGCAGCCTGGCTGCACGGGAGGAGAAGCCTGCCCAAGGGTGGGGAGTTGGGGAGGTGTGGTCATCAGGGCTGGAGCCTAAGACTCTGTCACAGCACTAACGCTCCGCGATTTTCCCCATTTTCCTAAAGTGCAGAGATATTTGGTCATTTGCACAGAGCTGCACAGCAAACTGGTGAAGAACCCAGACTGTTCCTGCTCCCGGTTCAAGCTCGTTCACTCGCACCTCCAAATAAAACACGAAGCCCTCACATTTAAGTACCTCTTGCAATTTATATTTTGATAGTGATGATGACAACTTTTGCTGAGACTTACAGGAGGCTCAGTAGTTAAATCCAAGTGATGTTTTGCTGTATTAGATTGTTTAGGCTGCCATAACGCAGGACCACAGACTGGGGGCTGAGTGAACAGAAGGGTCCGTCTCACGGAGACTGGAAGTCTGAGGCCAAGATGTGGGCAGGGCTGGTTCTTCCTGGGCTGGGTTAGGGAGTGTGCTCCCAGCCCAACCCCAGCTTCTCCTGGTTCACTGGCCATCTTTGGGGCTCCCTGGATTATAGAAATATCATCCCCATCTTCCTATGATGTTCCCCTTTTGGGCATGTCTGTGCCCCCAATATCCCCTTTTTCTCAGAATACATGCTGGGTTAAGGGCCCAGCCTAGTCCAGCATGACGTCGTCTTAACTGGACTAATTACACCTGCAATGACCCTATTTCCAATTAGGGTCACATCCTGAAGATACTGGGGGTTAGGGCGTCAATATTTGAACTGGTGGGCACAGTTTGGTCTACAACACCCCTTTTAACGTGTGCAAACTGAGGTTCCATGTCCAGCTTTACAAGCAAATTGAGAGAGCCCTCCCTTTGTACTTTGACACACAGGAGCAGTATTACATAGTTATAGGGCCCAAAGAGATAGTCTTATCTAATCTAATCACATAGAGGAGAAAATGGAGGCCTGGTGGGACATGGTGCTGTCCAAAGTCACACATCTCTGAAACTCAGCACAGGGGCCAGAAGCCAGGACACCTGATAGCTTCTTTTAGAAATGTTTCTGCCACAGCACACTTTATTCTCTCTTACTCACAATTTCGTCCATTCCTGGGCCTCTAGGAGACAATTTTTAAAAGCTGTAAAGAGCCCTTCAGTGAGGCCTTCTGAACTCATAAACCCTTTGCAGCCTTAAAACAAATTTGCTGTAGGATTAAAGCCCCCAAGACTGAGCCCTGCCTGGCCCTCAGCCACAATTCTCCCAAAAGCTCTGGAAATGCTATCGCCCCCAAGACAAAGGACAGCCTTCACGTCAAGACAAAAAGCTCCCAAGAATGATCTCTCAGCCCCGCAACTGAGGAAACACTCTGAAAATGCTTTCATTTTATTAGTGATCAACTCGGCCATGGCAGGGACTCAGCTCAGCAGCATGCAGATTTTAACATGGATTTGAAAACAGTAAAAGTGCTTCTGCTTATGACCGGGATAAAGGGATAAAATTTACTTTCCACCTTGATGAACTAGAAAAATGAACATATATTTCATTTGGAGAGATATACACCTATTTCATGTTATACGTACATATGGCAAGTTTTAGCCACTGGAAACGTGCATTGCAGGACCTCATTCCCGAGAACCTGGGGCAGGGAGACAAAGTGAGCCCCTCCATTGCCCAAGGCCATTTACCTGCTGGCACTTCCCAGACTGCAGAGAGGGGGGAACTGTCCCAGAGGCCAGCAGTCACACTACATTGAGAAGGTGGAACTAAATGTTTGTGAAAATAAGGCTAAGAGGTAGAGCTAAGACATTAGTGGAGATCAAGTGAAATAAATTAATTGATCCAAAGAAGGCAGGAAGAGGAAAAAAGAAATAGAAAACATATGGAACAAATAGAAAAGGAATAGTAAGATGGTTGCTAACAAACGCATATTGATAAATGCAATAAACATGTAGAGCTGGGAATGGACCAGAGGGGGCTTTCACGGTGATGGATCAGATGGTGTTCTGTCATGAGTGGGGGGCTGGTTATATGGCTGTATGTGTGTGTCAAATCCCATCAAATTGTGCAGTTATGATTAGTTGACTTTGGTGCACATTATACCTCAAAGCTGTTAAAATATAAAAGAAAAATGAAAAAAATGTGTCAGGTGCCTGGGGAGTAATGCAGAGTGAAACGGTCCCAAGATCAAACCGGAAGGTGTAGTCATACAAACATATAGACATGCATCGTTTATGTCTTCAAATAGTTTTGCTTTTTCTTTTTTGAAGTTAATAAATTATTTGCACAACTTATTTAGAAAATGCCAAAGTATGAAGAAATCCTTTCTAGATATTAGTACTATCTTTTTCTCCTGCACATTGTTCTAACAATAAACACACACATGCTCACAGACACACGTTTTTCTTAACAAGATGATATTATATACAAAGCTTTCAATCAACAGCATTTTGAAAGCATCTTCACAGGTTGATAATATAGTTTTATAGGCACCATTTTAAGAGCCCCCTGGGATTCCACTGTGTGCATGTGTGAGCACGTGCATGTGCGTGTGTGTATGTGTGTAAGAGCTCTTGCAAGGCATTGCCAAAGGCTTTCAGCTTCTATTATGGGTACCATCAGCTCAAGACCCAGGAAAATGGAAGCCCAGAACTCCTTCATACAACTTTTGATGCCACATCTGTGATGCTTATAACACACTTTCTAATATTACACAATTTGTCAAGTGAACGTGATAAGGTCCACCTCACAGGGTAGTTGTGTGCACACTGGGAATAAAGTACCCAATGCTTTACAACATAGCACTCTTTCTAACAGAAAAGCTGGAAACCGATGTTCAACAGCTGGGAATTGGCTCAATAGCTCGCATCCCCCAGTAATGAAACAGACTGCGGTCTCCATAAAGGAAGTGTGAAAATGAGTTTTTTGAGCTGGAAAAATGATCATGATAGATTAAGAGAAGAAAAAGTAGGTTGTTAATAGGTAGGTAGCTATGATCCCACTTTTGTAGATAATCATATACATGCAGAAAAAGTATATGAAACTACATACATGCTTATAATTACACATTTCTGAGCAGACAGAACTTTTTATCTTGTCTGTTGCTTCAGATTTTTCTGTGATGGACAGTGTGCTGCTTGTAACAAGAAAAAGATAATTTTATAAGAACCACCAAATTATTTAAGGCGCCTAACAGCCACACAGTCGATGCTTATTGTCCTGCAACATTTTCGGCATCTCTTAGGGCACGCCATTAATTTCTCAAGCCATGATGTGCTGACTGGGGAGCCCAGGTTCCGGGAGTGCAGGCAGAGGATCCAAGGTCACCAGCTAATGGGAGGCAGTGCAGGTGCTTAACTAAATCTCTGACCCCACAGAATGTGCCTTTTGGCTTCAGTTGTTAGCACATGACCCATTTGCCTCCAGGGCTCCTTATCTTTTGCCCTCTGGTAGTAAAAGTTCCCTGTAACCTGCTCTTTATCTACACTTCTCTGGTCCAGCATTGGTAGGGGACTTTCAGAAGTTTCAGCTGATGTACCTGGTCAGGTAGGGCCCCGGTCACATCTGCATGGATCTGTGCAGACATCCGACCTCTGGGAGAAGCTGTGATGGGGTTGTTCCAGAGAGCGTCCCTGGGTTGGAGGGGCCAGGTGGTTGCCATGACCTCCTCCCAAGTGTCATCAGAAAGTGGATGGAAGTGGGGGAGCATGGAAGGAGAGGCCAAACTCAAACCACACCTTTCACATCTCAGCCCAGCACCGCCCAGTAGATGGTGGATGCTGGACAAATGAGCCTCCCTTTATGATCATTCACAAGCCAGTTCACCCCAGGAGGATGTGAGTCTATATCACGGTGCCCACATCACATAGAGGTTAAATGACTGCTCCATGTTCTAGCAATAGTCTGGTGGGTTGAAACCCGCACTCCCCACGTTCAAGTTGCATGATGCCCAGTGTGGAAACACTCAGCACAGTGCCCATCAAGAGCCATGTCCCCCTCCTTGGACCCCTGCCTGTGGGAGACAGTGAGGGGACACACAGGGCATTGTGCTGTACTCCTAATTCTACCCGTACGGTAAGTGGCTTCACCACCACCGTCTTCTCCAGGAAAATGAGGCTTTAACCTCTAGGATGGTCCAGATGCTGAGGTACATGGAGCACCTGTTAAAGTACCGGCACACAGGACGGGTGTGACGGACATCAGTGCCCTCTCCTCCCCAGGGGGGTTGGCATGAGGAAGAGTGAGAGGACAGCTGGAAGCGGCATTAGTTCACAGAACCTAAGCCAGCCAGCCCGTGGCGTCCAGGCCGTGTGCCCAGATGCACAGCTTGGACCTGGGGACAACCTGCAGTGTACACCTCGTTTGTCTGGACTTTGGAGGTTGTATCAGGGACAGATGGGTGGCAGGGATGCTGCTGCCCCACTGATAAGGCAGCCTGGCCTCCAGCCACAAGACAGGGTCTGCTCTGGAAACAGGCCCCAGGAGAGAAGGGGAGGAGCTTGCCTCACTGCAGACCTCCTCCAGAGGCTGCCTCTGTGCACATCACTGGGGACGAGGCATCCCTCCTTGAGGGTCTGACAACTTGGTGTGTTGTTCTCCATTTGCAAGGCACAAAGACCATGCCCAGTGGGCCGGGAGGAGAGGGGCGCTCTCTGGGCAGCACCCAGACTGTTCACTGTTCTGTGACGGGGTGAAAGGCAGGTGGAGTCTGATGCCCAGCACAGGCCACGGGTGTGAGTGGTCTGTGCACTTATGTGTATGTGTGTGGCAGGGGATGTGTGGCAGGGATGGGTCAGAAGACATGACTGTAAGGAAAGGACACTGAGCATGCTCTGCTTATGGGGAGGGGGCAGGACACTACATCTCTTCCCTTCTCAGGGACTCAGAACGATCTAGCTCCACAGAGGTCCAGGGGGCAGAACTGGGGACAATTAGGAAAGTCCCAACAGGAGCAAAGCCACCACAAAAATGGAAAGACAGCTGCCCTTGGGGTGCAGGGGTCCCCCTGGGGCACCCCTCAGCATAGGGGTGGTGAGTGGATTATACCCAAATGAGGCAGGGCTCCACCCACCACCCTGCTGTCTCAGAGAAGTTGGGATGGTGGAACTGGGTGGATCCGAGGCCACAGCCAGGTCAGTGGGGGCAGGATAAGCACCTGTAAACAGGTGGGACTACGGGGCCAATGGTTCCAAGGAGATGATGCCGCTTCCTAGCTTGCACCTTGGGTGGGGTATGTAACCTCCCAGCCTCAGTTTACCCATTTGTAAAATTATACCCATCTAGAAAAGTGTTGAAAAAATTAAACTAAACCTAGCAGGTGGAAAGTGAACTTCACGAGGGCAGGGGTCGCTGCCTTTCCTTTTCCTGTTCTTGTCTAGCAGCTTGGAGAATTGACAGCAGATGTTCCATAAAGATTTTGTGAACAAAGGGTCCAGAGGGGCATGGGCTGGCATGGGGGGCTTCTCAGGGGATGTTGGTGCTTGTGAGGCGATCAGCTAGCGGTCATCACGTCGTGACACAGAGGAACATGAAACTGAGTGTGCAGTACCTCGGTGGGGCATTAGCTCCGAATCCTGCAGGCCACTGGCCTGTGACTGCACGTGGTCACTGCCTTCCCCACCGGAATCAGAGTCCAAGATTACACGTAGCAAAGAGACACTTCACGTAGCCCCCAGACACTCCCTTTAACCGTGGGCTCTCAGGAGACATGGCCCCCTTTCCGCCTGGGGCGGGGTTTTGCGTTGAGCACCCCCCTACACATTGGCTCTAGGTGCTGGAGGGGTGGCACCCGTCAGCTTGAATTCTGAGTCCACCAGTTATGAGCTTGGTCACCTGTGGGTGACTCACAACCTCACTGAGCCTGTCTTCTGGTTGGAATAAAGGAGCTACTTAAACCTCCTTGCACGTGTGCTAGAACTAACAGTATCTCCAGGTCCCTGGGGTTACACTAGGAGCTCAGCCCGACCCTGTCCACTGCCGTCCCCACGGAGAAAACTTTGCTCAGTCTCTGGTGACACCTGCTGGTGCCTGGTCTGTGGGGAGGTGGGGAGGTGGGGAGGTGGGGAGGTGGGGAGGTGGGGAGGTGGGGAGGTGGGGAGGTGGGGAGGTGGGGAGGTGGGGAGGTGGGGAGCCTGAGACACCTGGAACCATGGTGTAGGGAGCTGGAGTTCATAACACCCCCACGGGACAGCTAATGATGCCAGCGCCCCACCGCACAGCTGCTACCACCTCCCGCCAGGCTCCCGGTTCCCACACGTGAGCCTGAAGAACCGCTGCAGTTCAGCAGCTGGACGACTCTTGGCAAACACAAATGAGATGCCAAAGGCTTCCTGCTTGAAGCCCACGTCGGCTCCCAACACCTGAGATGACCGTAAACTCTGTCCTTGGGAGCCCCGACGCAGCGTCTGGCAGCCTCCCCTCCTCTGTGCTTCCCTGTTGGTCCAAGACCAGCTTTGGCCTGTGCTGGTCCTCTGCCCTGAATGCTCTCCTCCTGCGGCGCAGCCCAGCCCTGGGTGTCAGCTCAGTACAGTACAGTCCCGATGGCTCATCTCCTGGGTGGCTCTGCCCTGAGCCACACCTGCATTACTCTGCTCAGCTCCTAACAACAGCGACTGAGTCGGGAAGCAAACGCAGATGCAGGCTGACGATGGTCCGTGGTGAAGTCTCTCCTACCAGGACAGGCGCCCGTGCCGCAGGACCCCGCTTCCTCTGCTTCTGCAGGACACACAGGGAGCACGGCCCGGCAGAACTTAGATGCCCTGACTCTCATGAGTGCCGCCTCGCTCAGCCTCCGGCAGCGACACCAGGGCAGAAACACAGCACCCCCACCCATCGCGAGCCCCGCAGCCGCCCAAGTAGGCAATTTCTTTCAGCCCCTCACCCCGTGGGCGTGTCTGGGCAGAAAGCCGGTCAGTCCAGCAGAGAGAAGCCTCAATTTCTCACCAACCTCTAACACCGTTCTAGCCATGTGTAGTCTAGTCAAGGACTGCCGCCTGTCACTGCCTGTGGCCCCGGGCAGTGCCCCACCCTGGGACAGACACAGCGCACCCCAGCCACGTTTTTGGGAACTGCAGTTTGATGAGATGCCTGGTTGGGGACAAAGCCCAGGTGGTCATTCTCCCAGCCAGGCCAGGGTCAGCCTAGGCCTGAGACCTGAGCTCTGGCTGCCAGTGGGACCTATTCCAACTCCAGGGACTTAGCTCATGCTCAGAAAAGACTGGGGGCTGAGTTAACGAATGAAGCTTGTGATCTGTGCAGGTCATGAAGCTGGGGGCTCACAGGTGTTAGTTTTCACAAAGATGCTGTCTGGGGAGGGGCTTTTTCCAGCATTTGTAGTTAAGACCCTAGATAAATAAGAGGTGAGCCATGGGTCCAACACTGCTGCTGTCTGGCTCTAAAGCTCCTCCCTGGTCCCACGTGGAGGGATCTGTTCTGCTGTCACAGCCTCTGCCCTGACTGGTGAGGTGTGCACACCACACCCCAGCTGAGCACAGAAGGGGCCGCTAGGAGCCCCTGTTCACTGAAATCCTGCAAAGGCAGAGCCCCCATCAGATGGGCCGTGGTCCTCATTGGCATCAGGCAGTCACAGGTTTCACCTCTGCCTTCAGACCTGCCACTCATCACACTGGACATCTGCTTCCTCATATAAAGATGTAGGGGCAGAGGGACAAGTATGACCCTCCCCTGTGTGCCCGGCATGGACAGGGGTCATCCAGTTCAGGGCCAGGATGGTCTCTTTACTGGCGAGAGTCTCCCTCTGAAATATTTATACAATCTCACGTCACCTTCAAACTATCCTAAGGCTATGGACACACGCCCTCCCTTCAGCCTAAAAGACTTGAGTTTATGTGCTGAGACGGTGAGATGGTCTGGGATCAGGGTGGTACTTGATCTTGCCCATGCAGGCAGGCCAAGTGCTTCCATCAACTCCAGAGATGGCCACACAGCAGCAGTTATGAGCGCCTACTATGTGCCAGGCCCTATTCATGGCGCTGGGTCGCATCACGGACAGAGCGGATACAGAGAGGCAGGCCCTTGTCCCCAGGAGCTGCTCACAGAGGCCAAGGCAGCATATCCAGGCCACCACCCTCGTGACACTCCCACTCGTCCATGCCCTGGCCCTGTGAGGCCGGCAACAGCGGCCCTTTGCCCTGAAGGGCAACCAAAGCTTATAAAATAGGGGCTAAATCATGGGCAAAATATGTGCCTTGCAGGACTGTTGCGAGGCTTAAACACCACAGTACATGTCATACGTGTGGCCCAGGAGACAGCAATGCACAGCTGGCTGACAACCAGAAGCTGATAATCAGGGGCTGTTCACAGGCTTTCCAGTCTGAGGCTGGGTGTGAAGAGACCCAAATGGTAAAATGTACCCCAAGAAGACCCTTGGAGACCGTGAGTGCAAGGCCGGACCCCCGCCCCTCACCTGTTCCCCATCTTGGACTTTGGAGAAAGGTTTGTTTGAGGCACCTGTCTCTCCCCTGCAATGTCCCGCCCCCAAACCCCCAGAGAAAATGCTCAGACTGGGCCCCACCATCTGTGCAGAAAGAGCTCTGCACCACGACCCGGGGCCTGTCCTCATCCCAGTCCTGCCCCCAAAGTCTGTGCTGGAGGGCAAGTTGCTTCCATCTTCTGGGAATCAGGTTCTTATCTAAAGCCTTTAACGCTTTCATCCCCCGCTCTGGCATGCAAGGATTAAAGTCAATGTCAGCACTGCTGGACAACGGCTGCTGGACACTCATAAGAAAGAAGTCTGCTAGTATAGTCTTTGGAGAGCCAACTCCAAAGCCAGGTTCAAATGCTGTCTCTGCTCTTTCTGCTGTGTGATATTAGATAAGTTACTTAACCTCTCTGGGCCTCAAACTTCACATGTGTAAGAATGCTAAGCTCACAGAGTCACTGTGAGCATCAGTTGAGACAGGGGGCCTAAACTGCCTGAGCCTGTGGCAGCACCTTCCTCCTTGCCCGTGAAGCCGCGACTGTTCGCTTTGCCCGGCTCTCGGCCTCCTTCCCCAGACTCCTCGGAGCCTTGTAAGGCTTTCCGGAGCTCTTCCCATCCAGGAAAGCATTCTGTCACTCTTTTCTCTTCCTTCCCTTTTCTGATTCACACTAATGGGCGCTGAGGGCCAAAGGCCCGCAGTGATCATTTTGTGTAATAGCGTTTTTCTCTTTCAGCATAGACCTTGTGTGCTGCAGCTGGCCCCCGGTGTGCACGCGAGGGAGGAGGTGGAGCCGCTGCTCCCCAGGTGGGGCTTCTGAGGAGAACCCCACCCACTCTCCCCTCCCCGCAGTCAGCCCTGCAGCAGCCTGTCTCGGGGATCTGCAGCCTGGCCCTGAGTTCCTATCACCTCCAGGACCCTGGTGACAGGCCTGCCCCATCTGTGGGTGGTGGGAAGGGGTGAGTCCCGCTGGGAATTTCTCCTCTCTGTTCCAGTGCATGGGGCTCTGCAAAAATGCTCCCCAAAGCAAGGGTTCTGGCATCTGCTGCTGAGAACATTCGGAGCTACAACACGGTCTCCCCTTTCTAAGGAAGAGGAGGAAGGGATTCATAAAACATCTACAGAAAATCAGGCACCTGACGATCACCATCTACTCTTATCTTACTTAATTTCCCTCAAATTCAGCAAATTGTAATCATTATCCCCATTTCTTGAGCACTTAAATGTGCCAAGCTAGAAGCTTCTCAAGTATCATACTTGTATAAGAAATCATATGAGTAATTTAAGCCCATGGGCAGTGCTTTTTTTTTTGGATCATGCTACATTTTTTTTTAATTTTTGGTATCATTAATGTACAATCACTTGAACATTATGGTTACTAGACCCAATATTATCAAGTCCCCCCCACATGTCCCACTACAGTCACTGTCCATCAGCGTAGCAAGATGCCACAGAATCATTACTTGTCTTCTCTGAAAATACTGCCTTCCCCGTGTCCCCACCCCCGCCACATTATGTGTGCTAATCACAATGCCCCTTTTCCCCCCTTACCCCTCCCTTCCCACCCACCCTCCCCAGTTCCTTTCCCTTTGGTAACTGTTAGTCCATTTTTGGGTTCTGTGAGTCTGCTACCATTTTGTTCCTTCAGTTTTTTCTTTGTTCTTATACTCCACAGATGAGTGAAACCATGTGATACTTGTCTTTCTCTGCCTGGCTTATTTCACTGAGCATAATACCCTCTAGCTCCATCCATGTTGTTGCAAATGGTAGGATTTGTTTTCTTCGGGGCAGTGCTTTTTGAGCAAACTTAACAATACAGATTAGCAAAGAGGAGATAGAAATTACCCCAAATGCCACCACCTTCAACATTTCAAGTACATCGTTCCAGACCCATTTTAGAAATTCCCTTACACAGAGAGGCGTGGTAACTTTATGAAGGAGACTTCCGGAATCACACCGAGTTTGAATCCTTTTCCAGCCACTTACTAGCTGTTGACCTTGAATGAGCCAGTGAATCTCAGCCTCGGTCTCCCTACCTCCCCCTGCAGTGCTAGCACAGCATAGGGACAGTGGCAGGACTAGAGGAGATGCCCGCCCAGTGCTGGCTCCTGGGAGCTTGACCACAGCCAGCTCCGGGATGCAAAAGCGCATTCACTCAGAATATCATGTGAGCAGGTAGAATGTGCCAGACATCATGCTAAGGAGAAGGATTCAGGGTATAGCCTGTGTGAGCATGCACTGTGCACCCCAAGTGGATTTTACCTTCCAGACCCTGCGGTTGTGCAGGTCTGCCTACTCGGGGGAACGGCTGAGGGAGGCCTGGCCCGAAGAAGGGGAGACCCTAGACCTTCAGGAGTATGTCTTCAGGACTCTCCTAAGCAATGGGGTGGGTGGGCCTGCCTTCCTGTCCCCTCAGAGAGGCTGCTGCTCCGGAGGCAGCCTGGCCCTTCCTGGGTCCCTGCTCCTGGTGTGGCACCAGACGCATAGCAGGCAGACACCAATGCTTGTTGGGTGCAGAACTGAATGACCGAGCAAGTGAACAAGCTAATTCTGAGAGTGGTATGAGATTATAGCGTCTGGGGGGTGGATGGCAGGCTGGGGTTCTCAGAGGTCTTGTCCACAGCAGAGTGGTCCTAGGGCAGAGCGGCTGGCGGGTGAGCCCAGGTGGGGGCTGCCTACACCCAGTGTGTGGCCCTGGCAGCGTGCCAGTAACGGGAGCCTCTGCTTTCCCATCTGTACTGCACCAGCAGGTCGATATGGGGACCATCTCTGGGCCCAGTCCCTGGTGGCCAGTATGATTATTGCCACTTCTGACCCTCCTGCCAATCCGGGTGTTGGCTGGCTGGCCTTGGTGCAGTGGAGGAGCCTGGCCATGTGTCTGCCGGTGCCTGATTCATCTCTTCCCCCCTCCGCCTCATCCCCTGCCATTTGGAATGTCATCATCTCGTCTGTGGTCAGCTGCACTCAGCGGCGGCCTCCATGAGTGATGGACGAGCAGCGTTTGCCTCCTGTCTGGTCCCCAGCAGGGCTGTCCGGGCATCCTTCCCCTGCCTGGTCTCCATCCTGGCTTTTGAATGCATCTCAATTGAAAATATGACTCTGCACTTGGCAGAATTTACTTAAAACACAGATCCTCTGCTACTTAATCTCCAAACTTTTATTTTCTCACTTATACCTTGAGAAAGGAAATCTATGATCCCTGAGGTAGCTGTTTGGAGAGTAGCCATTGCAGGGCCCAGAAGGCATTCTGACAATGCTGGCACCTTCTTCCACTGCTATCTGACTCTTGGAAGAATATGCAGGCAACTCAGGAATGGGGACAAAGGAAAAGCCAGAGGCTGGGTTGGGTTGCCTGCTCTGCAGAAAGATTGTGATGGAGTATAGAAAGTCTTCACAGACATCCTGTACAATTCTGTGCCTCTGCCTCCTCCCACCTACACAGTCCACACTTCCTGTTTGGCACTGAGGAAAAGGGGTCCCAGGTATTCGAACTGACGTGATGCAGATGGTGCTGGGGGCCATAGGATACGATGCCACACATCTATGGTAGAGCTCCCCTCAGAGCAGCCCTCGAGACACATGCAACCAGAATCTGGCTGGTTACCTTTAGTGACAGGTGCTCACTCCTGTGTGGAGGTATTGTTTTCATCCCGAGGATTCCAGGAAAGCTTTAGTCACACAAGATCCGAGGGAAATTGAAGTCAACAGGTCAAGAAAAATATGGCCCTAGAAAACATACTTCCTAATGGCCAGCCTCCTTGTAAGCACATAGCTTTCTTTTATCCTTCATGTTCAGTGGAGAAAATCAGCTCACCAATAAGTAATGAGATACCATCCTGAACTCCAATAAGCCACCCTTTTCTTGGCAAAAGGATTGTTTGATTGATCCTAAATGATTGCCAGCTGGACCCGTGGCTACTGGATGACAACAATAGTCTAGGCAAGCAATTTGCTCTTTTACTAGAAAACAAGCTGCTTCTGTTTATGAGTCTCTTATTAATTTGGACTCAGAAATCTGGGAGGAAGTTTAGGACCCAGATCCATTCAATTGCCTTGGAAGTAAAGGGACATGACTACACATGTATTCAGCTGCCAGTAACAGACAGCTCACTTCAGTGATTTAAACAAATAAGGATTGGAGGTTATGTGTGTGTGTGTGTGTGTGTGTGTGTGCATGCACATTTGTATATATGCATGTTATATATATACATACATATATAATGAAAAGATTTATTATGAGGTATTAGATCATGTGATTAAGGAGGCCGAGAAGGACCGCTGAGACCATCAGAGAGCGAGAGGCCCAGGAAGGCCTAGTGGTATAGCGCTAGGCAAGTCAAAGGCCTGAGAACCCCCCGAACCGATGGTGCGATTCTCAGTCAGAGGGCAGGAGGAGACTAATGTCCTGCTTGAATAGTCAGAGAGAAAATTCTTCCTTCCTGCACCTGTTGTTCCCTTCCGGCCCTCAAGGGATTGCCTGATGCCCACCACGTGGGGAGGACCATCTGCGTCACTCGGGCGCCAGTGCAAATGCTCATCTCTCGTCTCTCTCACAGACGCCCAGAAACAACGCTTAGCCTGCTGTCTGGGCTCCCACGGCTGAGCCAAGCTGACACATAAAACTAGGATTAGCATCTATGATGGCCATCTTCCTGCCAAATCTCAAAATATTCACCCAGCTCGACCCCAAAAGCATACCTGGAAAACCCGGTTGATAGTATATTTCAAAAGTCATTTAGTCCGACTTACCCCGGTGAACCGTGAACTGTCTTTCCAGCTACTTGAAGCCACAAAGCAGACCCCAGGCACCAGAGAGGAATCTGTAGGCTGCTTTGGGACTGAGACGCTGCACCGCCTACACCCGGGGTCAAGGAGCCTTGAAAAGGTCCTCCCTTATCTTCAGGTCCTGGTGCGTGAACTGACACTCCCCGTCTAGGCCTGGAAACAGGCCCTCCTCTCAGGATGCGAGCAGACACAACTTAGTGACTCATCTCAGAATAGGGTCTCTAGCTGAAGCCTCCAAGGATTCATTCCCCTGTGGCCAAAAAGGACCTTGCAATGAAATGGCTTTCAAATGACACCTGACCCCAAATCATTTTCTCCATCAGGCTGTCATGTTCCGTGCAACTGGATTAAAGCAATGGATTGTCACAATTGACATAAAACCAGAGCTGTTGGTTTGCGGAGCCTAAGGTTTAAATGTTTTTTTTATCTGCCTTATTCTTTAGGTCTGGACAAGCAGCTCATTGGTGTTTCCAAAATGTATTATTAACTTGTTGGGACTGCCGTCACAAAATGCTGACACAACAGAAGTTGACTCTCCCAGTCTAGAGGCTGGGCGTCTGGGATTGTGGTGTGGGCAGGGCATGCTCCCTCTGCAGGGAGGGGAGGGTCCGTCCCATGCCCCTCTCCTGGCTTCTGGTGCTTCCTGGACTTGGGGCGGCACCACTGCAGGCTTCATATGGTGCCCTCCCTGCGCACCTCCGAGTCCAGTTCCCTCTCGCCAGGTTGCCTGTTGAGTCGGACAGAGAGCCCATCCCACGGCAGGGTGGCCACGTCTAAACTTGGCTAATTATGTCTGCAGTGACCCTATTTCCAAATAAGGACAATTTTGAGGTCCAGGGGGTTAGGAATTCAATATATAAATTTGGGGAGGGCACAATTCAGCGCATAATATAAAATAACCCATTTCTTGGGTTCGTTACACTTGGTGGTATCTTTTAGGGTAAAGGCTGAAGGTACTATTTCCCCAAACAGGAATTGCCTGATTCTGGTCTCGCATGTTTGTGATGAGGTCCCAGATGAAATAATAACACCCAGAGAGATGGATTCAAAACAGAGGCCATTTCCTGTAAATAACTAAACTGCCCCAAATAGTGACACTGATCGGAGGCACCCAAATGGGGTCAGGGACATTATTTTCCCCTGTTCTCAAGAACCTGTGAAATGAGTATTTATCTTTTGAATTTTCTAGAACAATGATTTCATGGATAGTAAACCAAGGGATTAAGACACTCATCCTACAGCTTATCAATGAGAAGGACGAGCACTTGAACTCAGGACCTTGAGTAAGCCTGCTTACTGAATTCCATAAATCCCATGAAAGGGATTCTGTGACACCAGTTATTGATTTTATCAGTGGAGGAATCACATGGTAAATACAGTATGCTGGGCTATTGTGTCAAGGTGCCATTCGTCTCTGTGCCATCTAGAAATGTCTATGCTTTTTATAGAACGTGAGAATATGAGTTTTGGTGGCCCAGTTGCGTTTGCGGCCCCATGTCTGCAACATCTGTCATTAGTTCTCAAACAAGAGCATGATTTACTAAACTACTTAACCTAATGAAAAATCTCAATTTGGATCAAGTTAGCTTGCCATACTTTTTGAGAGGACCATTGCCATGAACAAGAAACGTATCTACACTGAGAATAATGGTGAGTACAACACAGGCAAGGTATAAAGTTGTCTCAGCTCTTTCCGACATTCTAATATCAGTTCTAATTGTACTCATGATTGATGATGATTGTTTCGCTTACTCATTCTTTCACAACTGTACACAGAACTCCTCCTTAGGGCACGTAAAACAGTTTCAGGATCTGACCATTGCTGTTCACTTTAATCTCAAACAATTTCCGAATCAATGGAAATTCTCTATGACTTTCCCTGAAATATCGTCTTCTCCTCCATTATCTTACGGCCAACACTTCACTCTTCCTCTAGGACAAACTGTAAATGTTGCCTCCACCAGGGAGACCTCCCTGTGTTCCCCAGGCTGAGACAGGACTTCTCGAGTCCCTGCATGCATTTTTCCAGAAGTTCAGTCAGAGCACACAGAACATGTGGCATTATCCTTGATTTACTTTGCTGGATCCCTACTGCTTGGGGTCGAATTGTGACCCCTGTCCTGACCCCCAAGACCTCAGAATATGACCTTATTTGGAAATAGGGTCTTTGTAGAGGTAATCAAGTTAAAACGTGATCACTAGGATGGGCCCTAATCCAACAGGACTGCATCTTTATGCAAAGAGGAAGTCTTACACAGAGACAGACACACACTGAGGGGTGGCAGTGTGAAGAGACACAGGGAGAAGGCGCCAGCAACCCAAGGGACATCTGCGGTTGCAGGAGCTGATAGAGGGACCCACACCGGAGCCTTCCTGTGTGTCGCAGAGGAAGCATGCCCCTGCCAATGCTTTGGTTTCAGAATTGCCTCTCAAACGGAGAGACAGTTTCTCCTGCTCTAACCCACCCAGTGTGTGACACTGTTACAGCAGCCCTGGAAGCGAATGTGCCTCTAACGGACTCACATACAGTAAAGGATTAACTCAGCAGGATGTTCACACCGTGCACTTGCCAGAGAGTGGTTTGACGTTTGCCTGGCCCCTGGGAGGTAACCTCTAAGCCCTTGGACTCTCCTGTCTCATGAGAGTCTCTCTTTACCTGTGGGCCGCACCAGATGGTCTATGCTAACAGTGTGACTTATGGTGGGAGACTTGGGGCCACATGGTATCAGCTGAAGGGACTGGAGGGTAAGGTCAGCCATGCAGGTGGTCACTGGGACCGATCCCCAGGAAAGCCCTGGGCACCAGGGCTTGGGGGAGCCCCTGATTGGCAGAGCTCCATATGCATTGTCACACATGTCACACATGGCCACGGAGAACCGAGTGCTGTCCCCACAAGCCCCCCGAGCGAGGATGCCAGGGGCTCACGCCTGTGTCCCGGGCTCCACCCTCTGCACCTTCTCAGTGGCTGGTTTTATCCGCGCCTCCTTGCTGTACTAGACTAACTGCAGGTGCAACAGCTTTGAAGTGAGCAAGTCCTCGTGCCTGCAGGTGGTCTTGGGGACCCTGAGGCAGTCTGTGAGCCCCTGGTGCACAGCCCATGTCCTGTTCGTACCTCACCCCCAGAGATGCCACCGGAGATGCTGAACAGATGCCTGGAAAATTTTAAGCAGAGTAGTGGAGAAACCAAGGAAAGAACAAGTGAGAGAGTCGTCAGTCATATACAATGTACCTTCATATTTTTTTTTCCTGACTCTGACCTTGATGTTACCTGAATTTAGCATCAGTGACTCTGTTCACATACTCATCTTGGTCAGAAGTGATCGTAAAATGATTTCAGTGGTTTTTTGTGTAGGCTGTAGCTCACACCAATGGACCATCTTATAGTAAAGGAATTCATATTTTCTACTCAAAATCCTAAAGAGGTCTTGTCTTAGGTGGGATTCCCACTGCACAGGGCGCCTTGGCGGTGCTCCAGGTGCTGATATCAGGGTCATTTTGGATTCTGTGTCTAACCGTGTTTGAAAGAACTGTGCATTTCTCTTCCCAAGGCCACTTTGGGAAAGGACAAACAAATCATTTCTAGAACCACCTGAAGGGTACTGCGTGGCATGACCTTTCTTCATGGGCACCTAGTGTTTTGGTCTTACAAATGACTCAGGTGTAAAGTCTGGGTGTGAGATTTTGACTTGGGGTGGCCAACCTTAGCCTTATGCACATTGCTCTCAATCTTTTGTGATGAAATATATTCAGTTTTTCTAGTGACTTGTGTCTCTTGCCCCCAAGAGCGTGCATCCTCATGGCCAGCACCACCTGCAGGTCAGACCACCTGTGCACTCCAAGCTCCCTGCCCTGTAAAGCAAGGATGACCAGCTGACTTCTGAAGGCCTCTGCTGCTCTGGGACAGGAACCTGCTGCCACAGGAAGCCTGTTTCTCTAGTAGCACCTCCTTCCATCAGCCCAGCCCACGGATGGCACCACCGAGGCTTCAAGCAGTGACGCTCTTCCTTCTCAGCACAGCCCTCCTTGCCTCGGCGAGGATGGGGGGCCACGGCCCCTCCTCAGGAAGGCTGTCAGGTTTGGCTCTCCAAGTCTCCTGCAGCCCGTCGCCCCCCATGTGCTCTCTTCTCGGAACCTTTGATCCTTCCATCCCTGGTTGAACACAGCACTTTTGGAGTCTCTACTTCATCTATTGTGGGAGGTCATTTTTTTCTCCAGGCTTCTAAGATGCACACAACAGGATATCACATGCCTCAAGCGCCCAACAAGGGTGTTGACAAATTCTTTCCTGTGTCACTTCAGTCTCCATGCTGCTCAATCCAGCGCTGCCAGGCATGTCATTGGGGTTCTGGCTGGTGTACGATAGCCACCCCCCTGCAGCCCCTTTGGGGTCTAGCCTTCTCGTCCATCAGCCCTGGTGGGCCATGCTGTGGATTTTACCCTATACACGGGTCAGGTGGCCAGCAGCAGAGGTGGGGCTGACCTTGAGGACACTGTCCTGTAGGGCACCCTCTTCTTTGTGTCTCCTCATGGCTGGGCCCTTTTTTTTTGGCTCAGCATTCAGGAGAATCTGTGGACCTAAGGTTTTCAAGTACATCTGCCCAGCTGTCCCCATTCCAATCTCAGACGCCACACCTTCTCCATCAGGGCCCCAACATTGTCATAGGAGACTTGTCTAGGCTGATAATTAGAAGCATGACCAAGAGAACCCTGAATTAAGTCCTGTCCTGATTGTCAGCTCTGTCTGCCCTCCAGCTGCAAATGACGGCATGTCATTAACTGCTGCCAAGAATGCCTTCTGACTCATGCTTTCCTCTAAGTTGGTGATTACCGGCCCCAGCCTGCTACTTCCTCTTCAAGGCACTGACTGCTCCCGGCCCAGCCGCACGCTCTCACCGTCCTTTTCTTGATTTCTCCAGCTGGCATATGCCCTTCCCCTGCATCTACCCTATCCCACCACAGGTGAGCATCTTGGCATTTGCACTGCTACAGCGTGCCAGGTGCCATATCCGTCCTACCAGAGCGTATGACCGACCTCCAGGGTCTTGGTCTGTCTCCTGGCACCCTCACCCTAGGTTGGGCTCCCTGGAAGCAGCTCCTCAGGTAGGGATTTACTGAGAAAGTTCTTCAGAAAAAAAAATGTACAAACTCTTAAAAAGCAATCATGTATGCAGAATATAGAAGTGGGTGATGGATTATCACAAGGAAGAGTCTAAGCTTATGGCTTTGAAAATCTAGTCCATCCTGGCATCCCTCACTGAGCCAGGGAAATGCTCGGGGAGGTCTGCATTTGGGGCTGAAGGGGGTCTCTCTAGGTCTGTGGTCTCTCCATCGCAGAGGCTGCCCCAGGCTCTCACTGCAGTGCCGTTAGACACTCTAAGCCATGATCTCTAGTGCAGTCTCCTCCCAAGATTCTTTCCTGCAGACATGCCACAAAACTGAGGGTCCTAAAACTCTGATTCATTAAAAAGTTTCTCCTAACTTACCAGGACTCTTAATGTCTTACTCATCTTGCCTCTTAACCCAGCATAAACCTTCTACCTCTGCCAGCAAACCTTGTGTCTAGCAGCAATGCAATGCTTACTGAGACCAAAGGAAATAATACTTGATTTTGTTTATTATAATCTCTTTGGTCTGTATCTCCTCTTTGTCTACCTGCTGAACTCTTACTCATCCCTCAAAGCCCAGTTCAAATGCTGCCCACTTGATAACCACAATCATACCATATCATTGATCACTTCCCTGTCTACCTCCCCATCCAGCTTGTAAAGTGCTCAAGAGCAGCATCTACTCAGGCACATGCATTCATCTCTGCAGACTGGGCATAGAGTGTATGGCACCTTAGAGGTGTTCATTGATTGAATGCATGAATGGATATATGAAAATATGGGTGAGTGATCAAAAGGATGATATAGGAAAAAACATAACCATGAGTGAATGAAAGAATAAACGTACATATATAGCAGGCAAATCCATGCAAACTGATCACAGGCTCCCTGTCACTTTTTCCCTAGATTTGAACATAACACTAGGGTGCGTGAAGAGGCCCTGGTGAAGTCTATTTGGTGGTTGGATAGAAATGGGAGTCTCTTATTCAGGATTTGCTGGGTTGACTGGCCAGCCTCTGAGCTCTGAGATTCCTAGGAAATAAATCTCAATGCCAGTGGCCACCCATCAGCACGTGGAGAGGGAGTCCTATCTGTACAGCTCCATACACAGAGCCTATCTGATCCACCATCTACTGTAATTATGATCCCACTAGAGAAGGCTCTGTCCAGGTCGGGGCTGGAGCAGGGTATGAAAGCCTCTTCCGTCAGTTTAAGTACAGTTGAGTAATAGGAGCAGCTTTTATGTGTTGAATGGAATTCAGTCCCTGGAAGCACTCATATTTAATCGTTTCCAGAAAATAGCTGAGCCTGTTAAGAGTTTATGAGGCCTGGAATGTAAAGAGAGGAGTCCATCTGCTGTAGGAGAAAAGTTCTAGACCTGGGGACTTGGAGAAACAGACTTTAGACTGGGCCTTCCTGCTCACCAGCCAAGCGGCCTGGCCTTAATTCAATCACCCCAGGTCAACGAGCCTCAGTTTCCCCACTTGCAGGGTTGCTCCAGCGGCAAGCAGGCTTTTGCATGCTCAAAGGGCCCTGTGTGTGGTTTAATGCTCTGATATCGTCCTCTTGAAGTCCTTTTCTTTGAACTTGTGTTTGTGTAACCGACGTCCAATGGGACGGTGGAGCATGTGTGTCAGGGGAAGCTTGGGCAATGCGAGTGTCCACCCCCTACAGCCCTATCAGCACACAGAGCTCGCAGACCCCCATGGGCACAGAGTCTGGGGGGCCTCCCTGGGTGAGGCCCCAGTGGGACTCAACGCTAGTGTAAGGGAAGCATGTGCCATCTACAGCCGGGTGACCAGGGCACTGGCAGCCTTATGAAGCACGCCTTTCCCTGGCACCAGAACTTGTGTGGAATGCTGAGAGTAGGCAGTGGCATCCCAGAAACCATGAGGAACCAGGGAAGCCTAACCTATCGTTTCTTACTCAAGCTTCTTTCTGTCTTACTTAACCTCTTATATCAAAAATGATGACATGGGAGGGAAGGAAAAATAATGCATACTTCCTTTTCCGACCAATCCTTCCTTACTCACTGGTAAACCAAACAAAAGAGGGTTTTACAATGTGTGCACATCAAGAAGTAAAATAAAAACATTTGAGATGTTTTATGCAGAGTGCTGTTTTGGTAAAAATGAAATATTTACACATGCAAGAGCTGCAAAATATAAACTGTAACTTCAGTGATGCAGGGTATGAATCAAATGCTCTGATATTTGCCTTTGAAACTAACACTGCACATTGCAAAACTGAACAGTAAAATTCGTGCCAATGACTTAAAATTTTAATTTTTCTACATCCTGAATTGACACTAAAAACCCAGCAAAACACACATGTGAAGAGACCCAAGAAGAAAACAACTTCATATTTTTCTGTTTACTGGCACATTTTTCCAGTTTTTTTTAAACAAGGGGCCCCATATTTTCTTTTTATCAGGCCCTGAAAATTATGTAGTTGGCCCTACTGCTGGTACAAATAGGGGATCGTGTTGGAAGTTTCCACTCGAATTACTCATAACGACTTTAAGTTACTAAACACAACTTGCCTGGAATGCTTATTATTTCAAGTTTAAATATGAGTGCAGACATGAAACAAGTCTCACACTTAGCCCCGGGCAGCCTGGATTCCTCTCTGCCCTCAGCCCCACGTCCCACAGATCCCCAGTTGGAATCTGTATACTCTTTCATGTCTGGCCGAACCAATGACTTGTTCCACCCCGTCACTGCCCGGGATGAAGCCTCCACTACTCCACCAGGACTATCTCAACAGTCTCCTAACGGGCATCTCAGAGTCCAGTCTTGCCACCACACTATCCCCTGGCGTGCAGCACGACATCTTAAAAACCGCTCTGATCATGCCTCCTGCCCCTTCCCACGCTGTCTCCCGTGGTTCCCCGTGGCCTGCAGGGATTGGGAATCAAACACCCCCACAGGCCAACAGCCAATAGCCCAGACCACTCAAGCTGCAGACACCACCTCCTCTGTTTCTTCCTGGGCTGCTCTGCCTGCCTCTTTCACACCTCACCGAGAGCAGCCAAGCCCCTGGAATAGCTGCTATTCCTCAAAGGAATTCCTATTCCCTACATCAGAGGCCCAGGCCTGTGCACTTGCAGCTACATAGCTTCCCCTTTGCCCGATCAGCTCAGATCTGTCCTTGCAAACTAGAGCAGGCCTTGCCTCCCCAGGAAGCCCCTTGACTTCTCAGCTGGGTGGGAAAATAACCCATGTGCCCCTGTAGTGTCTCGGACAGCCGCCCACTAAACATTTACCCATTATACTCAGAGTATCCATTTCTCTCTCCAGATTCTGAATTTAGGGAGACCAGATTGTTGTTTCATTAATTATTAGAACCAAGCTAATAGGTTTCAGCAGATGACTATCAATTGGTTTCCTTTCTTCTGTCTCCACCTGCTCTCTCTTCTCAACTTTATCAAGAGTGCCTCAGGCAAACAAGAACAAAGACATACAGACACTTTAAGGGATGCATGAATCTGCTGGGCCTGCTCCCACCTCCAGAGCTCCCCACCTAGCCAGAGGCAGGCAGCTCCGCAGTTAGCTCCTGCAGCCTCTCCCGAGCCATTGAGCATTTGGAGCATCGAATCCTGCCAGGGGAGTCAGAGGAGACAGGCCTCCAGTGCAGACCTTCCAAGGATGAGCACACAGAGCAGATGTGGCCCCCGGACAGGCAGTTCACCCTCAGCTTTTCTCTCTGGAAGCCCCGTGATGAGGCTGAGTCTGCACATTAAACAACTGCTTCTTCATCTTGCGGCTCCTTGCATTACAGTCCATTGACCTTGGGAACATTTTTCATTTTCTTCCCTGGTCCTTATGTACAGCAGGCAATTCATCTTTTCTCCCAGTGCTCTTTGCTGCCACCTAGTTAATTGCTTTTTGGTCAAAGTTTTGCATGTTTACTTTTTTATTCAGGACCCAAGAAACATAGTCCTATTTTTTTTAATTGTGGTAAAATATACTAACACACAGCTTGCTTTTCTTTTCTTCCCCTCCCTGTGAAACTGTTGAGGGGAAATCAGCATAAGGTGAGGTCTCTCTGGCTGTTCATCTGGGGGGTGCCTGCCCAGTTCTCCTGCCCACTCCCAGACCTGCAGGGAAACGAGCTTGGCCCCTTTGTTTTGGTCTGGGTCTCTAAAGATCCCAAAGTTATTTAATATGATATAATGAGTTCCATCTGAAAATGGGACAATCCAGAAACAAGATTATTTGAAAGGATGCCTTGTAGACATTTTCAGAGACTCAGATAACTGAGACTGGGAGGGGCCCCAGGCTCCTGGCCACCACCTACCGGCAGCTTCAGACTCCCCCTGCCTGGAACGCTCTGCCAGGAGCATTGGTGACCTGCTCCTGGGGGCTCAGGCCTCTGCCCAAAGGTCCCTCCCCAGCCACGGCCGCCCTGATCAAGCAGTGTCAAACCCGTCTTCCTGCTGAGGGATGCACCATGGCTTTTAGCCCTACTGGAAATGCTGGACCCGTTTGTCCCCATGCTTATTTCTGGTCTCCCCTGCCAAATAAGTTCTAGAAATGCCACGAAAGCAGGAAATTTGTGTTGGGGCTCACTTCATCTCTATGATAAAGAATATATAAGTAATATGAATAAGAACATGAAAGAATGTTATAGACAGAATATATATTAGTATTGTTTTACTTGTATGAACATGATAGTGATATTAGTAATAGTGAAATAATCATTTTAAAAACTAGGATATATTGGCTATTAACTAAGCCTCTGGCATTGCGTAAAGGCTTTGTGGGTCTTCTAACTTAAGCTCCATAATAATCCCGAGTTCGTAACACTACTATTCCCATTTTACAGATGAGGAAACTGAGGCTCAGAAAACTCTGGAAACTCACCCGAGTTAACCCAGATAGGAAGTACGGACATGGGCTATAACCCAAGCCCAGTTCTACGGCTCACCCCTTCACGCACATGCTCAACCCAGCTGCTGCCTGCCCTGCAGCTTCATGCTGACATAACCGGAGTTCAGAGCAACCCAACCAGGTCCCAAGATAACCGCCCAGCACTGCTCTCCACAAAGGGTACATTTCACTGTAGAACAATGTGTCTCAAAGGTCTCTATCAAGTGCCTTCTAAATCCACAAACAATGTAAGGAGGGAGTGTTGTGGGAAGGAGGCACTCAGGAGACTGAGCCCAAAGATTCCAGCCCTCTCAAGGCAGCCAGGGCTCGGTTGGCCCCTCCTGCAGCTCCTTCAGTTTAAGGGGGAACGATGCAGTAAGTTACACCAACAATGATCATATCGGACCTTGGACTTGTGTAAGGTCAAGTGCGCCATGTACCTAACTCCTGCTGGTTCTCGCAGCAGCCCTGGGAGGCAGGCATTCCCAGCCCCGTGTCCGCATGGCCCGTGAGCTCGGAGGGTTACGTAAGGAGGCCACCAACCGGCAGGGGACTCCTCGCCAGCCTCTGCACACTGATGCCTCAGTTACCCCACTCTGCCAATGGGAGTTCTGGCCTCTATGGACATTTTTAAAAACTGTCTTTCATCTTTTGCAGAACTGTAAACAGTTCTTTCTCCCATTCCTCTCTTTAATAGAAAATAATGACCCTTAAACTCTGCCAAGCAATAAGAGAAAAATTCAAACGAATTTTTTAAAAAACATAAAAAGAAAAGGAAAGTGATTGGAGCAAGGAAAACCCCAAATGAGCAAAAAACATTTTGCTCATATGACCACAGCTCTTTCGTGGGGAGTAATGTCAGACGCCCTGCCACAGGAGTGGGTCCACTCTCTAAGCCACTACCTCCACCTCTGCCCACACTTCGCTGGAAAGCTGAGCTTCTGTACTCCCTCCTGGCTTCCCAGCGAGAGATGAAGTTACATGTCTTCTTATTGTATCATTTATTTTTCTAGTCTAGTTATGTCTAGTATTCTTTCTTTATGGCTTTAATGAGGCATAATTGCTGTGCTCGGAACTGCACTCACTTGATGTACACACTGATGGGCTTGGAAGGATGCAAACACCTGTGATACCATCATGTCGATCAGGGTAACACACATCCAACACCTACCAGAGTTCCCTACATCCCTGATTGTAGTGTGTGTGTGTGTGTGGTAAGCACACTTACAAGGGTGGATTTGTTACATGCACTGATTCTGAAGTACACAATACAGTGCTGCTAACCGTACACACAGTGTTACACAGCAGGTCTGTATAACTTACTCATTAGCACAACAGAAACTTTAAACCCACTGAATAGCACCCCCCAGGCCCCCTCCCCCAGCCCCTAACCACCATTGTACTCTCTGCTTCCGCGACCTTGACTGTACTCGGTTCCTCACATAAGGGGAGTCATGCAGTTCTGTCCTCTGGTGTCTGGCTATGTCACTCAGCATCATGTCCTCCCGGTTCATCCACAGTATCACCCGTGGCAGGATTTCGTTCCTTTTCAAGGCTGAATTCCTGTAATGGCTAGATTTCAGGTTTATTATTTTTATTCAGTCCAGTGGACAAGGTGGAGAATTTCAGCAGACATGTATTTTCTTAAACAACATAATTCCAGCTCCTCTAACGGTCTCGTCTGAAGATTCTGAGAACTAAACCAGCCGAGTCTGTCCTTACTGCCTTTCCGTCCCTGTGATGCAGTCTCCTGACGGAGCGGGTGACACGCCAGTTCCAACACAGCCATCACACGTCGGTCGTCGCCAGCTCAGGAGTGTGGTGGGGTCAGGTCACCCAGACCAGTCGGGGCTGGGATTTCTCCATAAGCCTGTAAGGCCAGTTCCACCTGGGGCTCCTCCCAGCTCATGAGTCTCCGCCGCTCACCTGCTGAGTCCCCAGGACCCGTCTCCTTCGTGGGCTGGGAGCTCCAGTTTGGTCTTCTCAGCACCTGGAGATCACCCCCAATATTGCTTCATTTTCTCGTGGCTTCTTGCTCATCTTCCTGGACCTTTGCCTTGCTCATTTTAAGAACATCCGTGATGTTAGAGAAGCCAGCTGCGTGCCGGGCCTACCTCTCCATGCTGAGCTTCTCACAGAATCTGGGATCCTGACACCTGGCTGTCTGCACAGCCCTGGGCTCTGTGGCTTTTGCCCCGCTTGCCCCCTGAAACTTCGCAGTCTGCTGGCCTCTCTGCCTTCTAGCAGCAGCCCTCTGCTTGCCCTTTCTGGGGGATTTCCACACACTTGCCCTGAAGGATGAATCAGCACATACACGGAGGGAGAAGCAGGTGTGGAATGTGGCTTATTTTCCTCCATTCCCTTCCCTGAAGATTTTCCCTCTCCACCTTCTGGATGCTGTCATAGTTTTGACGTTTTCTACACACCATTCAGCCTTTCCATTTGCTCTTGGTGCTAGCACGGCTCTGCCCCAGCCGCTCCATGGCTGGAAGCAGAAATCCTCTGGGAAGATTTTGATACGAGAGGTGGCATTTCTGCTGAACTCTAGAAGCAGCTGGTACACAGAGCTCATGTGGCAGCCCCAGAAAAAGAGCTACAGCAGGAAGGTTGTAGACAGAATGAAAACAGTAAGGAGAGAAGAAAGGGCAAGAGCCGAGTCAGAAACAGGTGAAGGTGGTGCCTCACGATGGCGCGGTGACAAGTGGGACAGAACCCCAGAGGTGGCTTGGTCGCCACTGAAGACCCACAAAAAAGAAAGCAGAATTTGGGCTTTTTGTCCACAATGGACAGCTTCCGACAGTTGTCACCAACTGGAATTTCTAAGTAAAGTTCTTTCGGCAGATGGTTCTGATGGGGAAGTGCGCGTGGACCTGGTGGGAGAGATGGAGGAGCCTGGGACGTGGGCAGGCGTCAGTGCGCACTGGGGTTACAGTGGGGCTGGGGACGAAGGGTGAGGTGGAGGTCACCTTGGTGGGTGGAGGGGTCCCGGGAGCTCCTCCCGGCCTTCCTTTCTGTTCACACACTATTCCTGAGGCGTATGGATCTCGGGGTGAATGGGACTCCCTCTGAGAGGGAAGGAACCATCCGAATTTGTGTCCATAAGAGCTCATAAGAGGCAGGGCCCCCGAGAATGCTATTTCTCACTCACACCATTGTTGTGATTGGCCTCTGCAACAGCAGCTCCAGTCTGAAAGCAACGGCCTGGTGAAGGTGTGAGCCGCCCCAGGGGAGCGGGGGCAGCGGGCAGACCCCCGGGAAGCCCTCCCCTCCATTGTTCTCCAGCATCTGGGACAGGCAGACTCACTGAGCTGATTTCCACAGCCCGGAAAGGGTAAGTGAACTAAGTGGTGAGAATATTGTTCACTTTGTTACGTTATGGTGAGAACAGCCTGTCACACTTGGAGCTCATGTTGGTGTATAAACCCCCTCTGCTCGATGTAGGCAGACCTATCAAGAGCTTAAAATACCTGGAAGCTTTGAGTAAACCCATAGAAGTACAAATTCAGCAGATAATCAGATATGCATACACATGTTTACATGCACAAATGTTTCTTACAGTGTGATTCGTGAGAGACATTAGAAATAATTAAAATTCCATACAGTTTTTAATTGGTTAAATTGTGGTATAACTGAATAATGGAGCAGCATGCAATGGTTTCAATTCTTGTTTGGTAACGATGTGCATCCTTAAATATACAAAATGCAGACAAGATGTTCACTTTACAAAGTAGATTGAGAAAGTGTGTATCATTGAGTGTGCAAGTGTGCGTGCATAGAGGAAGAGAGACGAGAGAAAAATATTTAACATAAATCCCAGTGAAGATCCTTCTGTTTGAATTTTCTATTTACTCTACCATGAACATATATTAAGTTTCTATTTACATAAAGTATGTTTATATGCCTATTATATAATATGTTCACACATGACATATTAAAATATGATGTCAGGGCATAAAATGTTTGAGACATAGGGGTATCCTGGAAAAAACTTTTAAAGTCAGGCTGACCTTGTCTGAAGCACGACTCTGCCTTTCCAAAACTAAGATCTGAGAGCTAGAACTTGGAAGTTTACCTTTGAGTTCTGCATATTCAAAACGGGGATTAATGAGAACTACCTTACACAATTTTGGGGAGATAAAGTGTAAAGCGGTTAGTGCATCATTTGTGCTCAGAAAAGGAAGCCATATTCACTATTGCTAGAGAATAATAACAACACTCCAGTTCTCCAGTTTTCTTCCACACAGAATTGTTGCAGATGTGATTTTGTGACTGAGAGCAAAGGATGTGAAGTGGGTGGCCTGGCCTCAGAGCATGAGGCTGCTGTGGCCTTGGGGCCAGGGCCTGAGGCCCTGGGCAGCGCCTGGTGGGCGACAGCACGTCTCTGGGACTCCCCTGCTCTGTTCTGCGTGGACTAGCCTCTCCTGCTCTGAGGACCTTTCCTGGGTGTGTCTTCACTCTAGTCAGGGCACAGCCATCCATTCCCCTTTGGATGAACAGGGACGTCCTGCTCCTGTCCTTCTCTTTCCTCTTCATTCTTGGGGTCCCTGATGACCTCAGCTATTACTTTATCACCACTTTCAAAACACAGGAGCTCAAACACAGCGCCTCCTCTGAAACCTGGTGCCTGAAGCCCATCCTTTGCTTTGATCCCTGGTAGGAGACACTGGTGGTCAGGCAGGCTCTGTCATGTCCAGTCCAACCTGGTCCTCACCAATGCTCTCCTGCAGTTGAAAATTTTTTTAAGCAATGTTTAAATTCAAGCTCTGCCTAGTCTTAGCCAAATGATTTGGGGTGAGTCATTTCCTCTTTCTGGGCCTCTGCCAAGTCTCATATCTCCCACCTGGGAGGGCCTTTATGCATCATCTTGTCCAAACTCCTCATTTTGTCAGAGGAACAATCACTCCACCCCCAGCCTGACTGCTCTGTGGCCCCATTGATCAGTCTCGGCCCACCCGCCCCCTCCTACAGAGAAGTGGGGCTGGAGCATCACACACCTCGAGAGGCAGCTGGTGACTCATGTGCATGGAGGTCTCTCAGAGTTGCTATGTGCCAAGGACATTCATCAGTATGGAGTCTGAAGCCCTAAAGAACTGTATTTTGGATTTTAGTTTTCTGTTATCAACATTTATTCTGCTACCATTGGTTAGGACTACCATGGATTAGATATCTACTCTCAGCTCAGCAAATGCAAAGCATTCTAATACTTTATATCTACTTTTTATGTCAATGTTTCAAGAACATTAATGTCACCCTCATTTCAAGGATGAGGGCATTAGAATTTAGACATTAGAGATTTAGAGAGGACCAGCTGTCACACAGTGAGTACGTGGGCTGTAAAATGCAGCGGGTGGTGATTACTGAATCAAGAGGTTAGAAAGCTTATCACATCCCGTGTTTGCCTTTACAAGTGAGGAAACTGAGGGTTGGAGCTGTGAGTAACAGGCCCTAGGTTCACACATTAGTCCTACGACTCAGACCTCCTGTTTCTTCCCGATGCAGAGCACTGATGCTCCGTGACATCCTTTATCCTGTGCTCCGAGACTACTGCTCAATGCCTGCATCCCTGGGCCTTTCATTTTAGAAACGAGCCCCTTTCCTTCGTTCAGTGGCACCAATCGATTTAGGCATCTCCACCCAGTTACAAGGCTTCTTGGGGGCAATCTGCTTCAAAGGCAAGATCAGGGAGTGCCCCAAAGAAGACGCTTGTGGCCTCAACTGGGGATACGGGAAGAGAGGAGGAGGGCGTGGATCCGGATGGCCCTGGTGGAGAGAGGAGCCAGTGGAAGCCTGCTTTCCTGAGAGCCTGCAAACCAAGCTTCAGGATTTCCTGTTTGCTTGTGCTTTCACATCCAGTTATTCTTGGCCACCTGCCTTTCTCTCGTCACCTGCCTTGAGGACGAACTCCTGTCCTCTGGGATCCCTGGCAGGGCACTTAGAACTGCCCTGGGGTGAGATCAGCCTCCACCCAGATTGTAGTGCGTGTATTTCCAGAGCGCAAGGGCATACAACAGGCGCTTAACGAAAGCAGTCCTAAGAAGCTATAGCATGCAAGGCCTACCTTAAAAAAGAAGAGCTCAAACAACCTAACTTTATTCCTCAAGGAACTGGAAAAAGTATGAACTAAGCCCAAAGTTAGCAGAAGAAAGATTAGAGCAGAAGTAAATGAAATAAAGAAAAACAATAGAAAAGATCAATGAAATTGAGAGCTAGTTTTTAAAAAATGATAAAATTGGCAAACTTTTAAATAAACCAAGAAAAAAGGTTTAAATGAATAAAATTAGAAATGACAGAGCAGACTTTACAACTGAAACAGAAATACAAAGGATCATAAGAGACTACTAGAATGGGATGGCAAGGGGCAGAAATGGGCAATTGTTTGTCAACAGGTATAATGTTTCTGCAAGATGAATATGTTCTAGAGACCTGCTGTACAACATGGGGCTTGTGGTTACTAGTATCAATACAGTATCGCGTACTTGAAGTGTGATAAAGGTTAGATCTCTCAGTAAGCATCCTCATCCACACAAAACCAAAGCCCACAAAGAATACAAGGGCACCTCCTACACTGACGCATCTATTCAGCCCCTTGGCTGTGGGGATGGTGTCACGGGTGTGTGCATATGTCCAAGCTCATCAAGATATATGCATTCGATGTATGCAAGTTTTTGCTTATCAGGCACACCTCAATAAAGCAAATAATTTGTTGGATAAATGAGCAAATGAATGAGAATCCCAATTTCCACACCTTCAGATTGTGAACTCAAGATGATCAGAGAACCAAAAGGCAGCTCTATTCAGTAGAAAGACCACAGATTCTGGCACCAAACAGACTTGACTTCAAATGCTGGCTGGCTCTGCCTCCTATCATTGGCTTAACCATTTTGAGACTGTTTTCTCTTCTCTAAAAGAGGGTTCATTTGTTGGGAGAATAAATGTTAGCTCTTGTTTAGGCTGTTACCATTATTACAATTTTCAATATTGTGAAGATGGCAAGGATAAAATCTCGTCCACAGTCCTGCTGAGTTGGCCAAGTCCGTTGGAGGGGCAGGATAAGGCCAGGGTCTGCAGTGGACCCTTTTCAGATGTTTGGTTTTTGATTTTCAGAACTATAACCAGATATCCTCAGGGCGGATGTTGGTGTAAGGCTGCCTTCTGGGGGCAGCTGAGTCACTGTGGTTTAGTGGGATGTGGAGGGTGGATTCCACTGGGATCTGAAGCCTGTGTGTGGAAGGATGTGGGCTGGCTTCGTTGCCATTTCTAAATTGTGCTACTTCCACTGAGTTCTATTTCTGTGAATCCTGAGAGGCCCTGCGCCCTGAAGCCCAGAGCCAGACTTGGAGGAACCTGGGACACAGAACCGCCTGTTCCTGGGTGTGCAGCGCCCTCTTGTGGCATGGAGTCCAGGTGTCCTTGTCACAGGTGTTTCTGCTGAAGGGATCTTCCCTCCGCCATCCTCTGGGCTGTCCTGCTTCCCTTGGGAACCTGGAGCTCTAGGGGGGAATGCAGGGGAGAAGAACAAGGGGAGCCCTCCCATTGTGTTCAAACCTGGATCTGGGCTGTGCCACAAACCGGCCTGCTGGTGCACAATTGTTTGCCTAAGCTCTTTGGGTCCGTTTCCTCAGAATTGTGTTGTGAGATTCAAGAGGACAGGCAATGCACGTGGAAGCACCCTGGGCATTTTCTGACAATCAGTAGACTCACATTAAAAATTAGTTACTTCGACTTCAATCTTTTCTTTTCTCGGCTACATGAAATTGCTAAGTCCAGAAAAAAAAAATGAGGCCTCTATTCTTTTCATAGATATTAGCCAAGGTCTAAAGACTGAGGGGTTGACAGATCTTTAAAACATACATCCAACCCACCAGCTCATAAACCCAACTGAGAGAAGCAGATATGCAAGAAGATTAACTTTCATGGAAACATCTTAAAAATAAAGTGATCTTCTCAGTGTGTCTCTAGGCTGGTTAGACTGTGTTCTCATTATCATCCCATCCTTGCTTCACAGAGCGGAAAGGAGTTCATGGTTCCAAACACTATGCCCAGTCCATAGGGCATATCGGGGAGGGAGGTGGCAACACTAGTCACACAAGCTAAGTACCTTAGCGGTTAACTAGGCTCTTGGAGTCTGTTTCACCTCAAAGGAACAATTAAGAAATGAAAACAAGCATGCCATAGCCTTTGACCTGGTATTATACTCCCAGGAAATTATCCTAAGCAAATAATTCAGATGAAAAATTTTTAAAGAAATTAAAATCACTTGCAGAAAATATTGTTGTTGACAGGACTTTGTAAAGAACATACACAAAAAATGGAAATGATCTAATGGTAAATAGTATATCAGCCAGACAATTACACAGCCATGTAAAATTAGAGTTAGGAAGGTCATAAAAGGTGGACATACATGCATTTAAATATAAATATAAGCACAGGAAATGAAGGTGCATGTGTTTACACCTAAAAAGGATGCATACACAATGAAAGCAACTAATGTATGAGGATAATGTCATTTGGGAATATTAATGTCTGTGCTATTATAAAAATGGAGATATTTTTATATAACATGTATATAAATTTATGTAAAGATCTTAAAATTATTCATTTTGTATTAGGATTAAGATAGTTTATTCTCAACTGTGCAAGAATGAGGACAGAGTCTGATGTGACGTTAGAATGGTGAGATCTCTTCTGGGCCGGGGGACTGTGTTGACTTCTCAGAGTTGGCAACTCATTTTACTACTGAAGTTTTCTTACTTTAATTATTCAGCACTGCAGACAGACAATTCAGGGGTTAGGAAACACAGGCTTTGTGGCCAAAATGTCTAGATTCGAATCTACACCTGTCTTGCTGTTTGACCTTGGGCCAGTTACTTGAATGGCTTTGTGACCCAATGTCCTTGTTTGCAAAGTTAGATACAATAGGACCTGTCTTAAAGGGTTCTTGTGTGGATTACATTAGTTGATATTTGGAAAGAGGTAAGAATAGTTTGTAGAGTTAGTAGCTTTTGATGTCTTATCACCATCAGCCTTATAGTTAAGAGCTGAGCCAGAGCTGGAAGTGCCTTCCTAGACCAGAAAGGCATGGGGATCAGACAGTGCTGGGCTCTGGGCTGTCCCAGTTTCCTTGGAGAGAAATAGGCACTCTACCCTCCACAGACCTGTCCCAGGATGTCACATGTGCAGACTGTGGATTTCATTTCAAGAGTGCCGAGGCTCAGTGCAGCGGCTCACCACACCTGTGAGACCTCAGGGAAGGTGGGCGACAAGCAGGAATCATGCCCCATAAAGACGTGCTTACAGCAGCAATCAGAAGGTCAGATTTGCTGGGGAACAGCATTACCAGGAAGCCATTTCTTCAGCATCTTCACTGAAATGCATATGGCAATAAATAAATCCTCATGTGGATTTATGCTCCAATTTCACGCTTGTGACACTGGAAAAAGTTCAGCAAGCCGATAAAAAAAATTCAGCTGAGTTTTATGGGGTTAGTTGACTCAGCAGAAGACAGAATTTTGGATTGCATAATCGCAAGTTTCTTGTCCTTTCCGGTTTTCTTCAGTTTCTCCTGGGGCTGTAAACCTGACAGAGGACACGAGGGCCGAAACAGTGGCCAAGGCTGTTCTGTCCCGGAATGCGCCAGAACAAAGTCAGATGCCGGGTGCGGCGGGAAGGGTGCTCGCCTGTCCGACAGCAGAGTGCCGGGGCTCGAGGCAGTGGCTCCCCACACAGGCGCGGGGCAGCCTGGATGATGGGGAAAGAAAACCCCAGGCTGAAATTAGGAAGTTGGCGAAGGATGTAGGCTCACAACCCTCCACTGAGGATGTGTAGTCCCACCACCAGGGCCTCAGACAGATTGGATTTGAAGCCTGTTTGTTCAAAATCCAGGTCCCCTGAGGGCCTCAAAACCTTTTTGTCCAATTCTCCAGTGTTGCTTCCGTGTCTCCAGGTCATCAGAGGCAAAGAAGAACCCCCCCCCACACACACACACACACACACTCTGCTCTGGACTTTGAGACAGATGGGCTTTTCAAGGTCAAGTGACCCCCATCCAGCCATTGGTATGAAGAGAACAGTGACTTCAAGGCCCTAGCCCCCACCTGGCTTAGCCCTGCCCCAAATCCATGCCTCAGTGGGCCAGCATCCTGCATTTCCCATGGCCCAGATGCCTTTTTAATTTTTATTTTTCACACTGTGTGGTTGTAGCAGGAGGCCAAAAGTGAGTTATAATCTCCAGGCATATCATTGATTGGACAAGTGTTTACTGAATGAACATCTACATGCATCAAATCTTTGTTAGAGGCTGTGTGGACCAAGGCAGATAACTTCTATTGGTTGGTACGATGAACTCACCACTCTGCCCCGAGTTTAAGAAACAAAACAGAAAAAGCAAAAAGGACTTGATCCCACTTCTTTCCTGGAAGGACTTCCTGGCCTAGAGGAGAAAATAACAGTGACCATGAACAGTTCTGTGGGAGCCCAGAACAAGGGCACCTCCTCCACTGGGGAGGAAGGTGCAGGCCCAGAAGCCTTCTTGGACGAGAGCAGCTCAGTAGAATTTAGCTCACGGTGTCTGTTTTAGCATCATCGATATTTTTGGCTGGCTAAATCTTTGTTGTGGAAAGCAGAGGTGTCTGCAGTCCCTTAAAGGAGGGGGCAAGCTCCCCTCCCTTTGAGACCCAGTGATCCAGCTACATGAAGGCAAGTGGGAAAGTGTCTGGAAAACATAAGAATGCTGGCTTTATTTGTAGGTTGCAGGGAGTCCTTGTGGGGTTTTTAAAGGAAGAATTGTGTTTTAAAGAGGTCACCTCGCTGCCATGGGGCTCATGGGGCAGAGGAAGTTGCTAGTGGTGATGCCCACTCAGTTCCCAAATAGACAGGAGACCTTGGGCCACCCACTGGCCTGATCCTGCCCTAGAAGCTCACCTACAAAGCAGCCACAGTGAGGCCTCGGGTCTTCCCGCAAGTCCTGCCTAGCTAGGCGCTCTCTAGGAGGCCAGTGTGCCTGATTTCAAAGTGACATGGGCTTCTTTTACAGTGTGAACAGCCCATGAGCAAAAAGACTTTGAACCAGAGCCTGGATCTTTCTCTGATGTTTTTCAAAGTGAGACTCTGTTTGCAATTCTGAGATTCAAAGAAGTTTTGGAGCCAGCAGTAGACAGTAGTCACTGGTCCATTATTATGTGGGTGGGCTGTGAAAGGAAGGGAGGGGCTCAGAATATTTTCCTCCAGGGTCCTCTGTCCCTCAGCAGTGAATGGGTATGGGCTCCATACTCCGGAAGAGGATATATCCTTCTTCCCTGGGGTAACTGAACAAAAGGGGGTGTAGAATGGACACATTCTCCATGTCAGTCATTCTTTCTGAATGCCTATTGTGGGGGAACTAGCAAGGCAGGACGAAGATCTGTGACCATGGGGAATCGCTTGGCCAACTCTTTCCTATGTTATGTGGCATTGAATAGTGATTTCATTCTTAAAAGAAGGCATTACACGGAAGAATAAATATAACTGTCTCTCACTGAGGTATTACTGGGTCATTCTTGTTTTTTTTCTGAGCACTAGCAGACCGTCTCCCAAGAAGATGCCACTTGCCCAAAGCCACACAACTAGTAGGTGGCATGAGGGGACTCTTTGTCACCAGGTCCCCCACTTTTAATCCCTGTGCTGGCCAATGCTGTTTCTTCCTGTTCCCGAGACATCTCTTCAAGTTCTACTGTCATTACCAATGTTTAAAGTAATTTTGAAATAAAATTGTGATTCTTAGATAAAGCATCAGACTCACCTGCAGGACTTGTTAAAACAGATGGCTGGGCTCCCAAGAATGTCATTGCAGGTGATGCTGATCAGCTGGTCCAGGAATTTTAAGCAGCCTGTTCGATGTGTCATATGGCATCTGCATCTGAGATATGGGTGATGTGTGTGTTGGGTAAATATCCCTTGGAAGTCCCAGGCATACAGTTTGCTCCTGATCCTGGTTGCTCATGGCTGGCATAATCAGCGCCCCCATCTCCTATTCTTAGCTTTTGCATTAATGTGCATTATTCATGGTTATCGAGTTAGATAACTGTGGTTGAGTGCTTTCTATTTTTACAATAATTAAAGGGTTTAGGGGAAAATAAGTTTAGTTGCTTTTATGCCCTCAAATAGCCTTGTCGGGTTGGGGCCAAAATACTGAAGTTAGAATAAATAAAGGTGCCATAGATCCTGTCCATGGTGCTGAAAGACACATAGGTTTCAGTTAATGGGAGTTCTCGGTTCATTTCAACCCCAGGCAAAGATGGAATAGCAAAGTCTGCACTTTCCCTCCAGATCTGTCTGATGCCCAGGTGCTTGCCCAGTCTAACAGAACAAGGAGGGAAGGGGTAAAGGGATTGGGCAGCGCTTAGTAGGGCTCAGGGCTGCAGGTGCAAGGGACAGAGATGCCCTGGACTGAGGCCAGCACAAGGTCACTGACCATCACACCCTGCTATGCAGGCTCCTCTACTTCTCTCCCAGTTGTCAGATGCTGACCTAGGAGGGCAGGGCAGCCTGAGCCTGTGAGCTCTGAACAAGACAGGTTTGTTCAGGCCTAGATGTGGTACCCATGAGACAAGAACCCCATTAGCCTTGTTCTCCTCATCTATAAACTGGCAATTTTAATAGTCCCTGCTTCAGACTTAATGTAAGGATTAAACGAAATAGCAAATACAGCTAATCTTATTTCCACAGAGAGTCCTCTATTACCCCCACCCCACCACCAATAACTATTGACATTTGTATACACCTAATGGCACCATCTGCACCCCGAGTCAATGCTTCTAATGCCCAGAGATGGCCCACACCATGTCATACCTCTTACAGAGTCACCCTAGAGGTTTCTTGCTTAATGCCCAGTTTCTAAAGATGTTCCACAGAGCTTCTCGTACTTGAATGTGCATACAAATCATGTGGGCATCTTGTTAAAATGCCCTGTTTAAAGTATGGTCCTTGGACGGGCCCCATTGACCTCACCCGGGAGTTTGTTCGAGTCCTGGGGCCACCTTGACCTACCAGATCAGAATCTGCCTTTTAACTAGCTCCCCTGGCGATTTGTGTACACATTAATTCAGAGAAGTCCCAGCTCAGAGACCACCACTAGACATGTGCTCCGGGAAGGGTGCTTGAGGCATGCTGGTCCTTGGTCCCTGTGTGATCTGCCTCCTCTGCTCATCTAGTCTACATCCAAGAATACTTCCTTCACATTTACTGTCACATTACATTTATTTTTTCATGATTTTAATCCTGGTAGCAATCTACGAGGTAAACATTGCATTGCACACCCCAGTAAATGGGGAATTGGGACCTCCTCATCTTTAGGAAAATAGTGTGCGCTCTCCAGATGGCTGGGCCGGGATCCAACCTGGGTCTTTCTCACTGTCAGTGACGTGCTTTGATGCTTCCCTGCCCAGCGGTTACCACATGGAGGATCTTGTACATCTGTACAAGTCACCATCCACATGATCTCCTTTGTATCTTCTAAATGAATGAAACAAGTCCTAGCATAATTGCATACTAATAATGAGACAGTTTCTTTGAGCATTCAGTAAGGAAAGCAGGCACTGAGCTGAAGACCAAAAAGGCTTCACCTGGCTGTAGTTTCCAGGTCCTGCCCTGAAGGGGATGTGGGGCAGATGGGCCTGGGTCCCCAGGGGCTGAAAAGTGGGGGTGGGGGTGGTGAACGTCTTTCTTGACGTGGGCCCGCCACAGGGATGGGGTGGGGAACATTTAGATGGGATCTCAGAACCATAGGGCTCCTAGAGAGATCGGGGTGGGGACAGGAAAGCAGTGGAGTCCTGAGTGTGTGTCACAGCTGGCCAGGTGATCCTGGGAAAGGGCCCCACGAGCCTCCAGGACCTCTGGGGTCAAGGGGAGTACTTTCCCTTACATCCATCACAGCTCTTTAGTTTTCAGAGTATTTCAAATTTATTACTAATTCCACCTTCTTAACCTCATGAGGAAGGCACATAGAAATACTGATTTCTGCCTCCCAGAGAGAAAATGGGGGCTTGGACACCCTCCCCTTAATGTTGCCTGGTTTCATTTACAGTATCAGGACCCAGAGCATTGTCACAAGCAGAGTCTGAGAGCACCACCAACACCCATGTCACAGGTGTGACCTAGCCCGCCCAGCCCATCTCAGATTCAGAGCAGCCGTGAGCCACACACAGGTCAGCTGGACACCTTTGCAGCCAAGGCATCTGTCTTTGAGCCACAGTCCTCACCATCAGCAATGACTAACTTGGTCCTGCAGCACCCATGAGGCCCTGCCCTGTGCTCTGGGGTGGGGTCTGTTCGGACCCTTTCACCCAGGGCGATGGAGCCATGACAATCCCCTATGGAAACCAATGGTTTTTATAACGCTTTACCAGTGTCCAATAGTATCTGCCCTCATGGTCATTTGAGAGCAATGGTAAACCACACTGTTACTTAGTGAGGCTGAAACTCAGCTTCATGACTTACTCAAGGGCACAGAGGTTGGTGACAGCCCCAAACTGAGCACTGTTGCCTGAATCCATGTGGCTACACCAGGGCTTCTCAAAGGACAAAACAAACTGATCACCTGAAAAGGGATTCCTATGCCAGTTAAACTACTGATTCTTCGGCTCACACAGGATGACAGGGCCTTGGGGGGGCGGGCACAGGAAGCTGGAGGGGCCCCCTAAAAGCTCACCAGCAGTCTTTCTGCACACTTGGTTGAGAAACAGCATTAGTACTGTTAGCACTTCCACGTAAACACACCACGTTGTGTCACGTTTCTCCTCCTCCCTCAACTCCCCCTCTTGCAATAAAGTTCAGGAAGACTGTTATCCTTTATCCCACATAACTTTCTAGTACTTATGGTGCTATTACTACATGCCTGGCAGGAGGCAACATGTCACCCTGTCATTTGCACACCACAGGGATTGTCTGAGAGACCTGTGTCCACCATTAATAGGTGAGACAGTGAAGGCGTAGGAAGGCTGAGGAAACTGTAGGTGCTGTAAGAGATGGGCTGAGCCTGGGTCTGCACAAAGAACATGGTTCCAAAGCCCATTTTTTAGCTAACCTGCCCCAAATGACAGTATGTGAGTCAGGACTTAGCACACGGTATATGCTTGCTATTTATTGAATGGCAGAGTGAATGCACGAATCGCCTTGTCCTGGGGGGCTTGCTCTTCTCCGAGCCCCCTCAGGAGGGTAATGCCAAAAATGCTGAATGAAGGGAGAATGCAGCTCAGTGCAGCTACCCGCTAAGTGTCTATTCCTCCCCATCTCCCCATCCTGTGCACCATCTGGCTGTTTAAAAACATGTGTAAGCCGAACAGAATTGCACTCGAGTGAAATAAAAACTTGAAGCTTCAAGAGACGCAGGAACCCACTGGAACCAGCTCCTGGAACCAACAAGCAGGCCCGGGCAGGCCCCGCCCCAAGCAGGGCGAGCCAGAGGGTGGGTGCCCATGGGGGGGGGGGCGCTGCTCACCGCTCTCCTCCTGCAAAGTCGGCACCTCCTGGCGGCCTGGCCTGTGGGCGCCTGCCAGGGACGAGGGTCACTCTGTGAACCAACCCCCATCTCCTGCGTGACTTCGGCTTCGCGGGCGAGGGGTGTGTGCTCCCGACCTCCATCCTTAGAGCCTTGAGTATCTCCACCTGGAGCTGCTGCCCAGCCCTATTTTAGAGCGCAGTCAGGGCACACCGAGCAGAGACCAGCAGGGAGGGTAAGGAGGGTTGTGAGGCCCTAGGGGTTGAGGGTCTACAGTGACTTCTGGAAACTTCCCAAAGATGTTAAGGACAGCATTCCTAGACCCCAGAGCCACATTTTGAGGGTGCTCAGGGTCAGAGCACAAGGGATACTTCTGCTGGACGTGGACTTCGCTGGGTCTCGTTTTGCTTTGAGAAGGGGACAAATGAAGCCGAAGCAGACCAGGCGCAGCCAGAAGCCCCCTCACAGCCTCTGTGGGATGACAGTGTGCAAGGCACCAAAGTCCCTGTAAGGCAGCGCTGCCCTCAGGCCAGATGGCTGAATAAAGGCAGCTGGGGGGCTGGCAGTGGGCCGAGGGGCATGACAGCCCCTGGCTCGTGACTGGAGACCTGGGAGGACAGGGCCAGCGAAGGAAGCTTGCCAGGAAGACTGGATGGTGTGTGAGGGGGTTTGGAGAAGCACCTGGGAGGGGGACTGCAGTGTGAGGAAAAGGAAAGTGAACAGGAAGAGAGCTGTCCTCCCCTACCAGAGGCCAGAGGGCCTTGTATTTTTAGGGCTCTAGCCTCAGGGCCTTAGAGCCTCCGCCACTGAAGCCGTACATTGTTGAGAAAGGGACAGTGGATAGGCCTGGAGGTCACCGGGGAGGCGGAGCTCCCTCCCTCCTCAGGGCCAGCTGGCTTCAGAGAGCAGGGCTTAGGGGCACAGACCCCCATGTCACAGCCAGCTGCCCCCAATAAGACACCTGCCTTCAGAGACGTTCAGTTGCTAGAGGGGAGGCACAGCAGAAGATGAGCCGGCCCAGGGCAGTGTGGTTTCAGGCAGGCCCAGCCTCTCCTCCCCGGAGGCCAGAATCAGCCTCACGATCTAGTTTTTAGTCCTCTCACCACTTAAGGTTCACGAGTGATCACACCGGGTGCTGGCCCGCAAGGTGAAAAGCATTCCGAGCCACACGTAGGGGGCGGGCCTCAACTCCCCCATGGACCCTGTTAGTGGGGCCACACTTGAACTATCAGCTCAGCAGCCTTTACAAGTCCCCTGCAGGACAGGAGCCTCACAGGCAGAGCCTGTCACCATCTCCACAGCATGAGCCCAACAAAGAAGGGGCCCCAGGATCACAAAGATACGACTCACCCAAGTGTTCAGGAACATGGGGATTTGGGGCTTTGATCTGATGAGTAGCAGGTGTACGACTGCCAGACCCTTAACATGCATATTAATAGGCAGCAAGGGGATGGCAGTTACTCACTGGAGTTTGAGGAGGATTCCACCCTGGCCCCTTTGTTCTAGGCCAGCTTCTCCCCAAACCCCACTCCCTTGGTCCTTTCCTGCCCCCAGGCCAGGTGGCCCAATAACGGCCCTAGAAACCATGGTCTGGGAAGCCAGCAGGAGACCTGTGCAGTGGGCCTTGGATGGGGGAAGCCGGGGCAGGTTGTGTGGGGCAGCCCCCTCAGCCAGGCCCATTGGCAGCTCACTCACGCAGGTCTCTTCCCACCCTTGGCTTTTCCTAAGGCTCCTGGGATCCCAAGAGCCCCCCTAGATAACCCCAGGTCCCCTCCATATCCTGGGGTCCACAGCTCCCCATGATGATGCACAGCATGGCTGCAGGATAAGATGGAGGGGGGAGCAAGGACTTTAGAACTGACCCAAGACAGCCCCAGCAGGCCCTGTGCCCCACAAGTGGGGAATCCCCAGTGCAAAGCATATTCACCCCATCTCTATGTCCCCATGCTGTTCCATAACAGCATCATCTCAAGTCCATAATGGAGCCATGCCTCCCACCACCCCAGCCTGGCTTCTTCCCCCCACCGGCGCCAGCTGTCCTCGGCCAGGAGGCAGCTACCAAGACGCCCTTAGCCCTGTATGGGAACATTACCAACGTCCCAGGAAGACACGCTGGCCAAGTCTAAGGGGAAAACAGCACCTTGGGTCCAGGATCACCTTAAAGGCCAAGGCATCTACCAGTCCACTTAGTGGTTTGGGGAGGATTTTAGCTGTGAGTTTGAGGGAATAGCCAAGTCCACTAGTGGCCGCCTACATGCCCCAGGTGTCCCTCGTCACCTTAACAGCATGCTCACTTGTAAGGATACTTAAGGAACCAGTCAAGTTAAGGACCAAAGCTCTCTAAGGGGCCTGCAGCTGCCACAGTAAAGTTCACAGCCAATCAGCTGCACTCTGATGGCTGAACCCGAGTTCCCTGGGCCTCATTCAGACTAACGAGTTAGCTTGGGAAGGCTGCAGTACCCAGCTCCCTCCATCCTCAGCTACAACAGGTGCCGTTTAAACAGGACAAAACCTGGTTCTTGTTGCCACTGGAGGGGCACTGGCAGCCTGTTAAGGGGTAGGGGTGAGCACATGAGGCACGGTTGAGTCACCTACTGCACGGGTCATCCTTGCTGTTTTCCTAATGCTACGGCTCTTCTAGAGACAGGCCAGCTCTGCTGGCTTCTTCACCGAACACAGGGAAAGAACTTCGGGGAACCATCACCCCTCCCGGGACCTCCCACTCCCACAAAGCTTCCTTCCCAGAACTCCCCACTTGCTTGTTGAGGTGCTGGACCAGCCTTGCATGTCCCCCCACCATGCCTGTGTTTACGTGGGCAGCGGAGGCCCCCAGGGCCCTCAGTCTGTTAGCTGAGGGCCAGGAGGCTGTGTCCTTCCTGCCTGGTTGAGGAAGACGGCCCTCACGTCACCCGGGCCCGCTGGGCGAACACTATGGAGCTCTCGAGCTCCCTTTGTTGAGGACAGAAAGGGGGGGGGGGGCTTTCCCTAGGAGAGGGCCAGCAACTGGCCTCCGTGTCCTTCCATCTAAAGGTCAGAGTGAGAAATGAGAGATTCTTCGAGCCAGAGCCGTCCTCAGGAGGAGAAAAAAGCAGGGTCTTAGCCCTAGCAAAATCAAAATCACACAGGCCCACGGTTCCGGGTCCCTGGAGCCCAGGCCGAGCCCGCCCCAAAGCCCCCAGCCCCAGTGAACCCTCGCAGCCCCACCCGCAGAAATAAAATGAGGCGGCTGGCCGCCGTCTGCTTATGTACTGCTTGCGCCGCCCCCCAATTAACATAAGGATGCGCACCTGCCCGAGCACAGCTCAACCCCCTCTGCTCCCGAAGCGCCTTTCATATGTTCAGGATCACAGCGTCCAGCTCGCTCGCTGGAGCACGTGAGAGGCCAGCCGGCCACGGAGCAGGTCTCCGTAGCTGAGCGGCTTGTCTGGGTACGAAAACCCTTCATCTGGGAAACCTGTGGCTCGTTTTCAGAGCTGATGAAGTGGTTCATCCTCTGCCTGTGGGTCAGGGGTTAAAAGGGACAAGAACGGCACCCCGACTTCAAGGGAAAAACCTTAACCTGTGAAGTTATAAGTGGACTTGGCCTCACTAGGTTGACAGCATCTGATGGCATCACACAATCACGCTCAACATTTGTTAAATTCTCATGAGCTTTCCTAAAATGTCTACTGCCGTTGGACAATTAGCTTTAACATATGCGGTTAACTCTTCAAAATGATTAAAGCCTCGTGCCTTTCAATTCACATTACATTGTTAGTAAAATATATATATATATACTCATAAATTTAAATTTAATAATATCCCTCAGAAAGCTAGTTCTGCTTCGTGGCACTTGGTATTAAACGGTTTAACGTGGATTTGATTTTTGTTTTTGTTAAGATGTTGAGATTAATCTGCTTTTCCATCTTTACCATCACATATTAGCTCCATGACAGTTTACAGGGAAAAGTGTTGTCTGTGGCCATATGATTTCACCTACCCAGATGATTCACTAAACAGGGGCCCAGGCTGACCAAGTCCATGATCACTGTTTTTAGTGATCTCTGCACTACACACAGGTCACCGGCCCTGGATTTGTTTCTCCCCTGGGCACCTGGGACACATGCTCCCACTGGCAACCACGACTTCTCCCCACGGGTGGGGTCCATGAGCTCATCTACTGAAGGGAGGTGAATGGTCACACCAGCATCCACCCCAATGCTGGTAGTTGTTGTTCCCCACAACACTGTGGCCTTACTTCACCCAGATACCCCAACTCACATGGTATGTCTCAGAGTAGCTATCTGGGCCAGGAGGATGGTTTGATGTTCCTGGGAGACTTGGGAGAACAGGGGACCCAGATTACATAACTGCTCAGAGAGGATCTGCACCACCTTCCCTGTACTACCAGGCTGGCCCTGGCATCACTGTAAGACAAGCCCAATATATGGTTAAGAACATCAGAGTAGAGGGAAGACCCTGCTAAAGCTCCAGGAAATGTTGCTCCTGCTCTGGGAAACCAGCAGCAGTCAGAGCTCACGAGCACCTGCCACGTTCTGGCCTCTGTCCACCCACAACAGAAAAGTTTTGAAATTATCCTGAATCCTGATGAGAATAGGATGTGAGCATAAAGGGGAATCCATTACTATCTCAGCAGATTTAGGAATGGATTGAGTACATTTATCGAGTACATTTGACATCAGAATAGCTATACAAACTTATATTCCCATTAGTCAGAGGGTATGCATATAATTAATGTTTCCGTTTGAAAAGCCATCCGTAAAATGTTAGCCTGAACATAATTCATGAACACAGCCCCCATTAATGATCACTCAGAGTCCATGGGTCCAAATTCCGGGCACAGCACGGCTCAGCTTGGAAATCACAAGCCTGAGTAAAGTGGTCCTCCAGCTGCGTTTATTATGGAAAGCTCTGCCTTTCCTCTGAGCCACACTTCCCACTTATTGCCACGTGGTTTCCTCCAGCCTTTCCTGCACTCAGGCTAGACCACAAATACAGGCATTGAAGGAAGAGTCCTGTGAACTTGTCTACGTCAGGCAGAGCCGGTGAGGGAGCAAGAGTGGGAAGTGAGGTACAATTTTGCAAGATGAGTTGCATCGGTCATGCCACGGTTACTTCTGTTAATGACCATCTTCCACTCTCCTGGACCTTTTTCATGTATTGTATTTGTCCCAAGTCAAAAATGTATTCTTATAAACATGAGTAATGATGGAGAACTACTTTGAGAGTTGTAAGTACATGTTCACAGTGGGTAATATAGTATTAGAAACATGATACAGAGATCCATGACACATAGAAATAACAATCTCATGGTCTTAGCACTCCATACTTGTGTTTTAAGTTCTGGGGCCAGTGGGCAGATGAGCTCAAAGAGACTCCCTCAGAATTCTGAGGGCCACCCTGCATATGGTAGAGCTTTAGAGATGGTTTAGGTTGAGGGGGATGTAGTACATGTGGACTAAAACAGTGCATTTGGGAATGTATCAGTGTCTTCACCTCCCTCTGCGCGGCACTCTAGTCACACTAACGTAGCTGAATTTTCCCAAACTGTTTTCCTTTGGGGGTTTAATTTAAGCTGTGAATTCTGGGTGGTATACCCTTTCTTTCTAACCCCATGTTAATTGACACACATATTTCAACCTTTAGCTTAACCTGACTTCCTTTAAGAACTTTCACATGCTTATGAATCCCAGCTGGAGTCTCTCAATTAGCCCACGGTAGTCTTGGATTAAGAAGTGACTTGGAGGGTCAGGAAGGAAGCTAAAATGTGGCAGGACCTGCTGGCTGACAGTGTAAATCTGATGCAGTGTCCAATGAGGTGAAGATTTCCAGACAGAGAACCAGGAATCCCTGATTCTAGCCTTGAGTCCTCACGTTAGTAGCATTGCATTTTTGATAAGTTATTTAAATTCACTGACCTCAGGTTCCTCATATGGAAAATGAGAACCTGGTTTATGTGATATCTAAGGTTCCTAATTCCAGCTGTTAAATTCTGTATTTGAAATTTTCTAATCACAGATGATTAATGTCAGTTTCACTCTCCTTCATGAATATCAGTGAAAGAGAAGAATGATAAATTTTGCTTGCTCGTTGCTTGAAAAATGAGGAATTAGGACAGACAGATCATCCAGATGACCATAACCTTGGATACTGGGGTTGTAAACCACATGCTTTATAAACTGTACATTTTGTTTTTGAAAGGTTAGAAACCCTTTCACATGGGCAACTTGCTCAAGGCATGGACATTATTTATAGTCATGCCAATGCTAGGGTCCCAAATGAGCTGAGTGTCACATGATCTTGGATGTAGCCCATTCTAACCCCAGCCCTGCCCTAGTTCTTGCTGGGACAGCCACCTTGTCTTTCTCCTTGCCATCGGGGTCATGCCGCGCTCTGCTCTGCTGACTTTCCACCCCCATGGTTATGTTCTTGTACTGTTGGCTTGCAACTTCTTCACATGGAGAGGAAAATGCTTTTGCCAAGCACCCCAGAAGTAATGGCACAGGGAGTAGGTAAGCTTCCAGTTGAGCCAACAGAAACCTAGAAGCAAATTTGGAATCCACCATTATTTACCGAGTGGCAGCCCTTAGATGGAGATTTAAAAAGCTCAGCTCCCACAGCCCTGGGCTATGTATGGTCACGTACTGCAGACTCAAAATTGAGAATAAAGTTTGAGATATGTAAAGCCAGAAGTTTCCCAACTCTTTTTTAATAGAACTTTTTTCCAAATGAAACCTTATGTGGTAAACACACCTCCCTAACTCATGCACTTCCATTTGACTTGTAAGTAACCTACCGACAATTACTCTCTCTGTGCCGACAGCAAGGTGCCCAGAGGAAGCTAAGTCCACACAGTCCTCAGAGTGTTCTAGCTCAGTTCAGGTAGTGAAGGCTGATGGAGGCTTCCAGGAAGTGCCTTTCCTTCTAGGAGAGAAGCCCAACATGAGGCCTTCTGCCTTCTTTCCCTGAATCTTGTTTGTGTGTCATCTATGAAAGTGTTGCAGCCAACTTTCTCAAAGGCTAAGAATAAAGCCCCATGGCGACAATGTGAAGGGAAGATAAATAATTTTAGGAATGTACTTACATGGACTCCAGGTCATCCTTACATCAAGAAGGGCCCCCTTGGTGATGCCATGCTGGCCCCTGTGGTATCTTTGAAGAACCTTAAGGAGCCAAGAAATAAAGTTGGAAAACTTCTGAGATATTCCAAATCTTCTTCTCATAAATGTAACACAATGAAGAAAATGTTATCTACAAGAATTCAATACTTGGGTGAATTGACCATATGCCATCTTCAGTAAGGCTATTTTTAAAAAAGGAAATACTGGTTAACTTTCAGCTTCTCTATGCTATTATTAGCAAATGCATGACTATTAATGGAGACTGTCTAAGTCATTTAGTTGTGAGTGGTTTTGCTTTCTATAAAAAAAATCTGTGCAGGTTTAGGTTATTTTATTTCCTTATATTTTTACTACTTGTATATGATTTAATTTTATTGTGGTCAAAGAATATGGATTGTATTTCAATGATTTCAAACATGTTGATATTTATTTGTGATCTGGTACCTGGTCAGATTCCAAATGTTTCATAGGCATATGAAAAGTAATTTTTAGATTAGGTAAGTTAATGTACGATCCTTTTTCATATTTTATTAATTTGTGTCCATTTGAGAGGAGAACTTAAATCCTTGAATGAATCTTAAAAGTGGTCTGCAGTAGTAGAATATCTAGTCTTTCATTCTGGGTATATCTCAAGGATTTAGTTAATATATTCAATATTTTAAACAAACTCCTATATTCAACGGTATTGATCAAATTTTATTATTGGGTGCTCACTCTGTCAGGGAGTGATGGCCAAAACTGAATAAGAAAAATACCCTGCCATGAGGAATCTTTCATAACAGAGGGAAAACTGACTCGTGAACGGAAAATCAGAATATAATTGCTGATTTCAGAGAGGTAGAGGAAGTGGGGCTGGGGATGCACAAGGCATTAGAGGAACATAGGGCAGAAGCATAGCAAGGGATCCATACTGCCTTGGAAGAATAAAGGGTATTGTGGTAGCTTTTGGGGGAAGGTGACACTGATTTGAATTTTAAAGCAGGAGTAGCAAGAGATTCATAGTAATAGCCACTCTGGGGAGTGAGGGAGAGAAACGCCACCTCAGAGTAGAGCACAGAATTCCTGCTTTACTTCTTTGAGAAAGATATTTTAATTTTATACATGACAATTGTCAAATAAGGAAGACTCATTAAAAGAATTAAAAAACAAGCTACAGTTTGGGAGAAAATATTTGCAAAGCACATATCTGATAAAGGACTTGTTTCCAAAATACACAAAAAAGTTGGCAGAAGATCTGAATAGATACCTCACCAAAGGTTATAAATAATCTGGCAAATAAGCATATAGGAAAGATGCTAAAATACCATTTGTCATTAGGGAATTGCAAAGTCAAACAAAGCTACATATGTGGTTGAATGGCTAAAATCCAAAAAACTGGCAATACCAAATGCTACCAAGGATGCAGAGCAAAAGGAACTCTTTCATTGTTGGTGGAAATGCAAATGGCTCAGCCATTTTGGAAGACAGTTTGGTGATTTTTTTGCAAAGATAAACAGTCTTATCACAGGATTCAGCAATGGTGCTTGTTGGTATTTTTCCAAATGATTTAAATACTATGTCCACATAAAAACCTACACGTAGGTAGGTTATATATAAGCTCTAAGGTAGGTTTATATAAGCTTTTTTCATAAATCACTAGAAATTGGAGACAGCCAAGGTGTCCTTCAGTAGGTGAGTAGATAAGCAAACTGTGGTACATCCATATAATAGTGTCTTATTTAGCAACAAAAGAAATGAGCTATCCAGCCAAGAGAAAACACGGAGAAGCTTAAATGCATATTGCTAAGAAAATGAAGCCAGTCTCAAAAGGCTACATAGTAAATAACTCCAATTATAGAACATTCAGGAAAAGGCAAAAGTATAAATAAAGTAAAAAGACCAGTCTCCAGATGCTCTGGGGAAGGCGGTGGGGGGATGAATAGATGAAGCAGAGGAGATTCTTAAGGCAGTACAACCATTCTGTGTGACACTGTCCTGGTAGACGCACGACATTCAAGCCCTACTGCTCAGAGTTGGACTAACTTGCCCAACATCAACCATGCAGGAAGCACAACCGGGATCCACCACAAATCTATTATCCATGTTCTCAGTCATGATATCTTCTGTCCCCAACTCTAAAGGAATGAAAACTATCCTTCAATAAAATTCAGCAACTTGACTAATTAATTCCAGGAAGATTTTTATGTCCAGAAGTGGAGCATTGTAAGACGGCATTTGGAGACGGACAGGTGGGTTCAAGTGCTGGTTCTGCCCCACACCAGCTAGGAAAGGTATAGAAACTCCAAGCTTCAGGTACTTTAGCTCTAGCCTTTATTTGAATGAAATACATAATAATAACATAAATACGGCATCCAGCACACAGTGCCTCACAGATGCTCTGTCTGTGTTAAGTCAGCTCTTGTCATTTAATTTTACATGATTCGGGCTCCTGGATGGATTTGCCCAGTGTGAAAGAATGAACTGATTGTTTTGGCATCTATGTCTCCCCGTGAAAATAAATAAATTGGTTCTCAATGTTGTGTCATTAGCTCAGTAAATGAGTCATTCTGCAGAGTGAGATGAACTCTCAGGGAACCTGAAGTTCTGTTCTCTAGCTCCAGAAAGCTGGGGAGCAGAGGTACAGTTCATTAATATCTCCGAGATCCTGTCTGAGTCAGCAGTCAGCCTCCCCTCTCTGATATCGATACACACATGCAAAACTCCTCTTTGATGGTTTTGCTTTTATGGCTTCTATTGATAACAGTACAATCATGCGACTATTAATATTCTAAATCGCTCCAAGTATGGAACACAATGGTTCATCAGTTACCCACATTATTAAATCCTCACCCCAGCTAGTGCAGTTACTATCTGTCAACATAGAAAGATGTTACAGAATCCTCCATGCTTTACTACCATCCCTGTGGTGGTACAGAATTGCTGTTACAGAATCACTGGCTATATCCTCCATGCTTTACTACCACCCCAGCCTTTATTATGATTGAAAATTTTTGTGTCCCTTTATGCCCCTTCCTCTTTTCCTCCTCACCTACCCATCCCAACCCCTCCCCCAAGATAATCAGTCACTTCCCAGTGTCTGTGATTCTACTGATACTTTGTTTTGTTTTGTTTTGTTTTTATATTCCCCATATAAGTGAAATCATATGGTATTTGTCTTTCTCTGCCGGGCTTATTTCATTTAACATAATACCTCTGGGTCAACCCACGTTGTTGCAAATTGCAGGATTTTTTCTTTTTAATGGCTGAATAATATTCCATTGTGTTCCACATCTTCTTTATCCATTCACCTATTGATGGACACTTTGGTTGCTTCCATATCTTGGCTTTTGTAAATAATGTGGTGATAAATAGGTGCACGTATCTTTTCAAATCAGGGACTTTATTTTCTTCAGGTAAATTCTTAGAAGTGCAATTACTGGGTCATAGGGTATTTCTATTTTTAGTTTTTTGAGGAACCTCCATAACTTCTTTCTGCAGTGGCTGCACCAGTTCACATTTCCACCAGTAGTGTAGGAGGGTTTCCTTTTCTCCACATCCTTGCCAGAACTTGTTACTTACTGTCTTTTGGATAGTGGCCATTTTAACTGGTGTCAGGTGATATCTCCTTGTGGTTTTGATTTGCATTTCCCTGATGATTAGCAATGTGGAGCATTTTTTCATGTGCCTATTGACTATCTCTATTTCTTCTTTGGAAATTGTTCAGTTCCTCCACCCATATTTTAATTATGTATTATGTTATTTGTTTTTTTGTTTGTGTTGAGTTCTGTGACATTTTGGATGTCAACCCCTTATCAGATAAATCATTTATGAATATATTCTCCCATACTGTAGTCTGCCTTTTTGTTCTGTTGATGGTGTCCTTTGCTGTACAGAAGCTTTTTAGTTTGATGTAGTCCCACTTGTTTATTTTTTATTTTGTTTCCCTTGCCCAAGCAGTGTGTCTAGGAAAAAATTGCTCAGGCTTATATTCAAGAGATTTTTGCCTATGTTGTCTTCGAAGAGTTTTATGGTTTCATGTCTTACATTTAGGTGTTTAATCCATTTCAGTTTACTTTTGTGTGGGTTAGACAGTAATCCTCTTGCATGTAGCTGCCCAGTTTTCCCACCACCAGTTACTGAGGAGGCTGTCTTTTCCCCATTGTATATTCATATCTCCTTTAATATATTAATTGGCTGTATATGTGTGGGTTTTTATCTGGACTTCATTTATATATAGGTCCATTCTTCCAGTATCATACTGTTTTGAGTACTGCAGCTTTGTAGTATAGCTTGAAGTCAGGGAGCGTAATGCCCCAGCTTTGTTCTTCCTTCTAAGGATTGCTTTGGCTGTTTGGGGTCTTTCGTGGTTCCATAAAAGTTGTAGAATTATTTGCTCTAATTCACTGAGATGCAATTGGTATTTTGTTAGGGATTGCATTTAATCTGTAAATTGCTTTGGGCATAATGGCAATTTTGACAATATTAATTTTTCCTATCCATGAGCATGGGATAGATTTTTTCCATTTATTTGTGTCTAAAATTTAATTTCCTTCATCAGTGTTTCACAGTTTTCTTAGTACAGGTCTTTCCCCTTCTTGATTAGGTTTATTCCTAGGTATTTTATTATTTTGATGAAATTGTAAATGAAATTGTTTTCCTGATTTCTCTTTCTGCTAGTTTGTTGTTAGTATATAGGAGTGCAATAGATTTCTGTATATTGATTTTGTATCCTGCAACTTTGCTGAATCCAGTTATTAGTTCTAAAGGTATTTTAGTGGAGTCTTTAGGGTTTTCTACTTATAGTATCATGTCATCGGCAAACAGTGACAGTTTAACTTCTTCCTTACCAATTTGGGTGCCTTTTATCTCTTTATCTTGCCTGATTGCCGTGGCTATGACCTCCAGTACTATGTTGAATAAACGTGGTGAGAGTGGATATCCTTGTTGTGTTCCTGATCTTAGAGGAAAAGCTTTCAGCTTTTTGCCATTGAGTATGGTGTTAGCTGTGGGTTTGTTGTGTGTGGCCTTTATTATGTTGAGGTATGTTCCCTCTATTTCCATTTTGTTGAATTTTTATCATGAATGGTTGTTGAATTTTTTCAAGTGTTTTTTAAGCATCTGTTGAGATGATCATATGGTTTTTATCCTCCTTTTTGTTAATGTGTGTGATATTGATGGATTTATGAATATTGTACCATCCTTGCATCCCTATATTAAATCCCACTTGGTCATGGTAGATGATCTTTTTTATGTATTTTTAAATTTGATTTGCTAATATTTTGTTGAGGATTTTTATGTCTGTGTTCATCAGGGATATTGGTTTATAATTTTATTTTTTTAGTGTCTTTCTCTGTTTTTGGTATTACAGTGATGCTGACCTCATAGAATGAGTTTGGAAGTATTCCTTCCTCTTTTACTGTTTGGAATACTTTAAGAAATATGGGTATTAGCTCTTTAAATGTTAGGTAGAATTTGGCTGTGAAGCCATCTTGTCCTGGACTTTTGTTTGTTGGTAGATTTTTGATTACTAAGTCAGTGGTGTTAATGGTAAATTTGTCGGTTTAGATTTTCTGTTTCTTCCTAGGTCAGTCTTGGAAGGTGTTACTTTTCTAGGAATTTGTCCATTTCTTCTAGGTTGTCCAATTTTATTGGCATAAAATTTTTCATAGACTTCTCTAATAATTCTTTGTATTTTTGTGGTATCAGTTGTAACTATTCCATTTTTATTTCTGATTTTGTTCATTTGTGTCTTTTTTTGTCCTGAAAAGTCTGGCTAGAGGTTTGTCTATTTTTTTTTTTTTGTCTTCTCAAAGAACCAGCTCTTCATCATTGAATTTTTTTCTATTGTTTTATTCTTCTCTATTTTATTTATTTCTTCCCTTATTATATCCTCCTCTACTAACTTTGGATTTAATTTGTTCTTCTTTTACTAGTTTCTTTAGTTGTGAGTTTAGACTATTTATTTGGGATTGCTGTTTCTTGAGGTAGGTCTTTATTGCTATGTAACTTCCCTCTTAGAATCACTTTTGTGGCATCCCACATATTTTGAATATTGTATTTTTGTTTTCATTTGTCTCCATGTATTGCTTATTTTTTTTCTTTAATTTGGTCATTGATCCATTATTTAGAAGCATGTTGTTTGAGCGGTTTTTTTGTATTCTTTGTGTAGTTTATTTCTAGGTTCATACCATTGTGATCTGAAAAGATGCTTGATGCAGTTTAAATCTTTTTGAATTTATTGAGGCTTTTTTGTGTCATAATGTTATTTATTCTGGACAACATTCCATGCGTATCGAGAAAAATGTGCATCCTGCTTCTTTTCGGCGGAATGTTCTGTAGGTATCTGTTAAGTTCATCTGATCTGGTGAGTTGTTCAATGCCTCTGTTTCCTTATTTATTTTCTGTGTGGTTGATCTGTCCATTGATGTAAGTGGGATTTAGAGTCCCCTAATATGAATGAGTTGCAGTCTATTTCTCCCTTTAATTCTGTTAATATTTTTTTTACATATTTAGGTGCTCCTATGTTGGATGCAAATATATTTATAATGGTAGTATCCTCTTACTGGACTCCTTTATCATTATGTAATGTTCTTTGTCTCTTGTCACATTCTTTGTTTTGAAGTCTATTTTGTCTGATACAAGTACTGCAACTCCTGCATTTCTCTGCCTATATTTTGCATGAAATATCTTTTTCCATCCTTTCACTTTCAGTTTTTGTGTTCTTTAGGCCTGAAATGAGTCTCTTGTAGGCAGCATATAGATAGATAGGTCTTCCTTCTTTATCCATTCTTCCACTCAATGTCTTTTTATTGGTGCATTCAGTCCATTTACATTTAAGGTAATTATTCATAGATATGTCCTTATTGCCATTTTATTAATTTGTTTTCTGGGTTTTTTTGTAATACCTCTCTGTTCTTTCTTCTTCTCTTAGATTCTTCTCATTATTTGGTTTTCTTTAATGTTGTGATTGGACTTCTCTTTTTAAATTTTTTGTAGGCTTTAGGCTTGTGGTTACCATAAGGATCATGGATAGGTTCATAAATATGTAATAGTCTATATTAAGTTGATGGTCACTCTATTTCGAACACAGTCCAAATGTATCTCTTTTTTCTTCTTCCTCCTCCACACTTTATGTATTAGATGTCATTATGTGCATTTTTTTGTATATCCTTTGACTAATTTTGTGTATAGTTGATTTTACTACTTCCTTTTTTTTTTAACTTCATACTTGCTTAACAGTTGGTCTACTCTACTACCTTACTGTGGGTTTATTTTCCCTGATAAAAATATTTAAGCTTAAGAACATTTCCATCTACTGATGTCCCTTTAATGTATCCTGTAAGGCTGGTTTAGTGCTGGTGAATTCCTTTCACTTTTATTTATCTTGGAAACTTTTAGCCTCTTCTTCAGTTTTGAATGATAACCTTGCTGGGTATAGGATTCTTGGTTGAAGGTCCTTTTGTTTCAATACATTAAATATTTCATGCCACTCTCTTCTGGCCTGTAGAGTCTGCTGATAGCCTGATGGGGTTTACCCTCTCTCTAGCTGTTTTCAATACCATTTCCTTTCCTTAATCTCTGTTATTTTAATTATTATATGTTTTGGTATTGTCTTCCTGGGGTTCCTTTTGTTAAGGAATTTCTGTACTTGCAGGACCTGGGTGTCTGTTTCCTCCCCCAGATTGGGGAAGTTTTCAGAAATTATTTCTTCAAAGAGATTTTGTACTTCTTTGTCTCTCCTCCTTCTGGTACCCCTATTATGTGAATATTGTTTGATTGGAGTTGTCACATAGCTATCTTAGCCTCCTCTGGTTTCTAGATATTCTTTTTTCTCTGTGTTCCTCAGCTTTGTTGTTTTCCTGCTCTCTAATTTCCATCTCATTGTCTCCTTTGATTGCAGCGATCTATTCATTCCCATCCATTGTATATTTCATTTCAGTTCTGTATTCTTCAGCTCTGTGAGGCTCTTTTTCAACTCTTCTGTTTGTTGAAGTCCTCCCTGAGATCATCAGTACTTGTTTGCAGATCAGTGAGCATATTTATGCCCAATACTTTGAAAAATTTATCAAGGAGATTGGTGATATCCATTTCATTTAGTTGTCTTTCTCATGTCTTATCCTGCATTTGTGTTTGGAACACATCCCTTTGCCTCCTCATTTAGTCAGGGTTTGTGTGTTTCTTCCATTGTATTATGTAGATCATCTATGCCTCCTGGTCTGGTAAGTAATGGCTTTGTGAAGTGGGCATCCTTTGGTGCCCAGAAGCTCAAGACTCTTTACTCTCCAGTGCCTGGTTCTCCTTTGCAGTGGAGTCCCAGTTGCTGTTGGTGGGCTATGGGCAGTGTCACCTGTCTGCCAGTAGTGTCTGAGTTCTATCAGCAGAGGCCCTTTGTGAGCTGAGCAGTGGTGCTTGTGCTGAGATTATTGTGGGTAGGGGCTGCCTTTCTGCCTATCTGCTGGTGGTTTCTGATCTCAGTCTGCCATGGTGGTCTGTTCCCCTCTGCTGGCCCTTGTGAGCAGAGCAGCTACACTTCTGCTTGGATTGTTGTGGTCAGGGTGGGTGCAGGCACTGCTCTGGGCTGCCAGCAAGGAGGAATGAGGACCTCTAGCTGGCTCCCTCAGGCATCTCCCATGTTGGGCTGAGAGAGGGCTGAGAAAGCTGCAGAAGGCTCTCTTTTTCTGGAAGGCAGTAAAGTCTCCCTCCACCTGCCAGGCAGTGAATTCTGACTGTTGCTGAGTGTGCCAGGTGGTTGGGTGGGTTGGCAGTCTGGCTGCAGGAAAGTGCCTTGGGGCTGAGCCACCAGTGAGGGGAATGGAGCATTTATGGCTGGCTCCTTTGAGTTGGGCTGAGGAAGGGCTGTGGAATTGTTGCCTATCTGCCGTTTCTCCTGCAGAGAGACCTCCATCCATCCCCCACACCTCTGACACCCTTCCTGTTGCTGGTAAATCTTTCATACTGCCACCTCTGTGTTGGGTACCTGTAGGACTGATGGAGCATGCCTGTCCTCCACAAGAAGCAGCAGTCTCAGCCTCCCAGATTGCTCTAACTCTCCTTGATGTCCAGCCCTGTTAATCAACAAAGCCCAGTGCAATGTGGATTGTGTTCCCAGAGCAGATCTCAAGGGCTAGGTATACAGAGTTCCCGAGTGCTTATCCACTCTGCACTCTATTCCTCTCCCTCCTGCTTGTGGGCTGGGATCGATTGTGGCTCTGACTCTTTATCCTTCTCTGTGTTGTCTTCTCTTCTTCACCACATGTAGGTGGTCTGTTCTCAGTCTTAAGGTTGTTTTCAGGGTTAGTTGCTTTTGTTGTAGTTGCTTCCTTGGTGTGTGTGTTTGAGGAAGCTTCTGCCTTCCCTTCCTATGCCTCCATCTTTTTCACCACAAGTCCTTATTTCAGCTTGTTTCAGTTAAAATCTGTGTTATCTGAAATAAATATAGTCACTCATTGTCTCTTGGTTTCCATTTGCATGGGCTGTCCTTTCTTTTACTTCATTTTGAGCCTCTGTGTGTGCCTAAAAAGTTTGTCTTTTGTATGCATTATATAGTTGGGTCTTGTTTTTTATCTGTGCACCCTCTGTATACATTTTATTTGGAGAATTTAATCCACTTATATTTGAAGATATTCTTGATAGGTAAGTACTTATTTATGCCATCTTACTGTTTTCTGGCTGTTTTGTAGTTTCCTCATTCATATTTAGTTCTGTCTTCCTTTGCAAAATGATCATTTTCTGTAGCTTTGATTCCTTTCTCTCCTGGAGGTTTTTGCTTCTTGGGTTACCATTAAGCTTACATAAAATAGGATATAATAGTCTGTTTTACATGTAACAATTTAACTTAAAAAAATTTAACCTACTTTATAGGCTCTTTCTTCTAAGCAGATGTTCTTTTATTAATTTTTTTTGTTATATATTTCATTTAATTCGTTGTATTCTTCAGCTCCAGAGTTTCTGTTTGGTTATTTTTTATGATCTCTGTCTCTCTGTTAAACCTCTCTCTCTTTTTTTCTTCTTTTCTTTTGGTCTATTTACTAATTTCACTGAATTGTTTTTCTGTGTTTTCTTGTAGCTCACTGAGCCTTTTTATGTTCCTTTTTTGTTATGTTTCCTTGATTTTTCTTGTTCTTTGACATCTTGTGTTGCTGTCTTTGCATTTGAAGGAGTCACCTCCAGTCTTTACTGACTGGTTTGGTAGAGAAATACCCTCTATCAGGCCTATTAAGGATTCTGAGGCTTTCTCACGTGTCTTCTTTGGGCATGTTGCTTCACACTCCTTTCTCCCTCTTTTATCAGAATTCTTAAGCTTGTGTGTCTTCTCTTGATCCTGCAAAGTTAGACCAGGTGCACACAGCCTCCCTCTTGGTTTCCCTATATAGTGTTCAGTGTTCAAGTTTGTGGTTTCTCATGGATTGGCTTTCTAGGCGAGCTCACTAGCTATCTGCAAATGCAAAAGCTTGCTCTTTTGGCCATGGGGAGCACACAGGGACGTATATGTGGGTGTGTGGGGTGTGGGTGAGGTTTGTGGAGCACTGGGTATGCCCATGGGCCAGTCGTGGGGATCTGCAGGTCAGGTGTCTCAGGGGCTCATAGGCAGGCCTGTTGGTGGAATCCATGAAGCAGTTAGGAGGATTTGCATACCTTGCATATGTTCTCTTCTGAGTCCTGGCCGTCTGTGCCTTGGCTGTCTTTCTCTTAGCCACTGACTGTCCCCAGTTGTACAGCTCACAACTCAGTACTGTCAGTGGAGCCAGAGAAATAGGCTTCCTTGGAAGTGTTGTCATGAACAGCTGGGGAAGCCAAGCACCCCTCATAGGCTCTCACTTCCCCCTGCAGGAGAAATCACTGACCAAAAAGGACTTTCTTGGCACAGAGCTGTGCTCTGTTGTGGGAGGGGTGTTGCATTAGTCAAACATTTCCTCTTACCCTCTTCAGTGAATACAGTCTTGGAGTTTTTTGTTTCAGTGGTGTGCTGGAACTTCTCTGCTGGACTCTTGGACTTCCACAAAGACTGTCTTGTCTGTGGGTGGTTATTATAATTGGTGTTCTTTGGGAGGGATTTAACTCTGGGGATTTCCCCATCTGGGCAGGTTCCCTATGAATCTGATGAGACTGAATTAAGGCAAGGGCAAGAAGTTGGGAATTACTGGACTTATTCTCATGGCTCAGCCTCTCCTCTTTCACATGCAGTTGGGACCCCCTCTCACATGGCTCCCCAGCTCTCCCTCTCCATCTGCACTACTTGCTCTCCCAATGCTCCACATCCTGCACCGGGAGGAACTCTGGGTGGGTCCCTGGTAACTGGCAGATGCTTAAGCATTTACAGAGGAGAGGAGAGAATGGATGTTTCCTCTTCACCCCTACCTTGGACCAGCAATCCTATGACTGATCAGCAGCTCTGTCACTGGTCAACATTCCATAAATGTGCAAGTAGGATTCAATGGGTACTATTAAGGCCTGGTCGGAATCCTGGTCAGAAAGTTCCATTTTCCCCACGGGATAACAGTAGAAAACTCAGAAAACCCCTAATCTGCCATTTTGATGGCATCACTCACCTAAAATCTTTTATTATCCCATGTCTAGTTCAGATAGAAATCATTTTTATGTGGTTATGTAATACATAATCTTATAGTATATTGGTTCACAGTAAGAATGCATGGATTTATTACTAGATTTTTTTCTTTTAATAGAAAATCTTTGTTATTTTTATTGCATTACTGCAGATAAATGACTATTTTTATGGTCACTCATTATTAAAAATGCATAAATGAAATAATAAGAAAGGTACAGAATAACTTGAGATTTGGAAAATTCCAGGTATTTGTCCCCAAATCCCAAAGATAATGTCTGTTCACAGTTTGGAAATAATATTGGAAGTATCATAATTACCATAATGGGAGAAGAATAAGTGATTGTATGCATACTGAATCTGAGAGCAGAGTTGCCTCACTCCGCAGCTTTACCCCCATTTCTCCTCTAGGTTCACAGAATGCTGCTGGCAAAGTAGGGAACTGAAATATTATTCTCAGAGATTTCTGAGTGGCTCTAGAGAAGAGATCTAACATGGGTTTCCTTGAACTAAGTCACCAGGCCCCACATACAATTTCAGTTATGATCTTTTTAGTCCCATTATTCTAAATCGTAAGGAAACCCAAGGATAATCACTCCAGATTGGAGAGACATGAATCAAGACATAGCAATGTTTAAGGCAGTTCTCTGTGTTGTACTGTGTTCCCCATGTCCGCCCCCCACTACATTATGTGTGCTAAACGTAATGCCCTTTTTTCCCCCTTATCCCTCCCTTCCCACTCATCCTCCCCAGTCCCTTTCCCTTTGGTAACTATTAGTCGATTCTTGGGTTCTGTGAGTCTGCTGCTGTTTTGTTCCTTCAGTTTTTTCTTTCTTCTTATACTCCACAGATGAGTGAAATCATTTGTACTTGTCTTTCTCTGCCTGGCTTATTTCACTGAGCATAATATTACCTGTAGCTCCATCCATGTTGTTGCAAATGGTAGGATTTGTTTTCTTCTTATGGCTGAATAGTATTCCATTGTGTATATGTACTACATCTTCTTTATCCATTCATCTACTGATGGACACTTAGGTTGCTTCCACTTCTTGGCTATTGTAAATAGTGCTGCGATAAACATAGGGGCACATATATCTTTTTGAAACTGGGCTCCTGCATTTTTAGGGTAAATTCCTAGGAGTGGGATTCCTGGGTCAAATGGTATTTCTATTTTGAGTTTTTTGAGGAACCTCCATACTGCTTTCCACAATGGTTGAACGAATTTACATTCCCACCAGCAGTATAGGAAGGTTCCCCTTTCTCCATATCCTTGCCAACCTTTGTTGTTTGACTTTTGGATGGTGGCCATCCTAACTGGTGTGAGGTGATATCTTATTGTAGTTTTAATTTGCATTTCTCTGATGATTAGCAATGTGGAGCATCTTTTCATGTGCCTGTTGGCCATCTGAATTTCTTCTTTGGAGAAGTGTCTGTTCAGCGCCTCTGCCCATTTTTTAATTGGATTATTTGCTTTTTGTTTGTTGAGGTACATGAGCTCTTTATATAATTTGGATGTCAACCCCTTATTAGATATGTCATTTATGAATATGTTCTCCCATACTGTAGGATGTCTTTTTGTTCTACTGATGGTGTCCTTTGCTGTACAGAAGCTTTTCAGTTTGATATAGTCCCACTTGTTCATTTTTGCTTTTGTTTCCCTTCCCCTGGGAGATACGTTCTTGAAGAAATTGCTCATGTTTATGTCCAAGAGATTTTTGCCTATGTTTTTTTCTAAGAGTTTTATGGTTTCGTGACTTACATTCAGGTCTTTGATCCATTTTGAATTTATTTTGTTTATGGGGTTAGACAATAAACTAGTTTCATTCTCTTGCATGTGGCTGTCCAGTTTTGCCAACACCAGATGTTGAAGAGGCTATCATTTCCCCATTGTATGTCCATGGCTCCTTTATCATATGTTAATTGACCATATATGCTTGGGTTTATATCTGGGCTCTCTAGTCTATTCCACTGGTCTATGGGTCTGTTCTTGTGCCAGTACCAAATTGTCTTGATAACTGTGGTTTTGTAGTAGAGCTTGAAGTCAGGTAGCATAATTCCCCCGCTTTATTCTTCCTTGTCAGGATTGCTTTGGCTATTCGGTGTCTTTTGTGGTTCTATATGAGTTTTAGAGCCATTTGCTGTAATTCATTGAAGAATGCTGTTGGTATTTTGATAGTGATTGCATTGAATCTGTAGATAGCTTTAGTCAGGATGGCCATTTTGACAATATTAATTCTTCCTATCCATGAGCATGGGATGTGTTTCCATTTATTGGTATCTTCTTTAATTTCTCTCATGAGTGTCTTGTAGTTTTCAGAGTATAGGTCTTTCACTTCTTTGGTTAGGTATGTTTCTAGGTATTTTATTCTTTTTGATACAGTTGTGAATGGAATTAGTTTCCTGATTTCTCTTTGTACTAGTTCAACGTTTGTGTATAGGAATGCAACAGATTTCTGTGTATTAATTTTGTATCCCGCAACTTTGCTGAATTCAGATATTAGATCTAGTAGTTTTGGAGTGGTTTTTTATGTACAATATCATGTCATCTGCAAATAGGGATAATTTGACTTCTTCCTTGCCAATCTGGATGCCTTTTATTCCTTTGTGTTGTCTGATTGCCATGGCTAGGACCTCCAGAACTATGTTGAATAAAAGTGTGGAGAGAGGGCATCCTTGTGTTGTTCCCGATCTTAAAGGAAAAGCTTTCAGCTTCTCATGTTAAGTATAATGTTGGCTGTGGGTTTGTCATATATATCCTTTATTATGTTGAGGTACTTGCCCTCCATACCCATTTTGTTGAGAGTTTTTATCATGAATGGATGTTGAATTTTGTCAAATGTTTTTTCAGCTTCTGTGGAGATGATCATGTGGTTTTTGTCCTTCTTTGTCTTGATGTGCTGGATGATGTTTATGGATATTCGAATGTTGTACCATCCTTGCATCCCTGGGATGAATCCCACTTGATTGTGATGGATGATCCTTTTGATGTACTTTTGAATTCGGTTTGCTAATATTTTGTTGAGTATTTTTGCATCTGTGTTCATCAGGGATATTGGTGTATAATTTTCTTTTTTTGTGGTGTCTTTGCCTGGTTTTGGTATTAGAGTGATGTTGGCCTCGTAGAATGAGTTTGAGTATTCCCTCCTCTTCTACTTTTCGGAAAACTTAAGGAGAATGGGTATTAGGTCTTCACTAAATGTTTGATAAAATTCAGCAGTGGAACCATCTGGCACAGGCGTTTTGTTCTCAGGTAGCTTTTTGATTACCAATTCAATTTCCTTGCTGGTAATTGGTCTATTCAGATTTTCTGTTTCTTCTTTGGTCAGTCTTGGAAGGTTGTATTTTTCTAGAAAGTTGTCCATTTCTTCTAGGTTATCCAGTTTTTAAGCATATAATTTTTCATAGTGTTCTCTCATAATTCTTTGTATTTCTGTGGTATCCGTAGTGATTTTTCCTTTCTCATTTCTGATTCTGTTTATGTGTGTAGATTCTTTTTTTCTTGATAAATCTGGCTAGAGGTTTATCTATTTTGTTTACTTTCTCGAAGAACCAGCTCCTGCTTTCATTGATTCTTTCTATTGTTTTATTCTCCTCTATTTTATTTATTTCTGCTCTAATCTTTATTATGTCCCTCCTTCTACTGACTTTGGGCCTCATTCGTTCTTTCTTTTCTAGTTTCATTAATTGTGACTTTAGACTGTTCATTTGGGATTGTTCTTCTTTCCTGAAGTAGGCCTGTATTGCAGTATACTTCCCTCTTTTCCCGGCCTTCACTGCATCCCACAGATTTTGCGGTGTTGAATTATTGTTGTCATTTGTCTCCATATATTGCTTAATCTCTCTTTTTATTTGGTCATTGATCCATTGATTATTTAGGAGATGTTATTAAGCCTCCATATGTTTGTGGGCTTTTTCATTTTCTTTGTGTAATTTATTTCTAGTTTCATACCTTTGTGATTTGAGAAGCTGGTTGGTACAATTTCAATCTTTTTTAATTTACTGAGGCTTTTTTTAGAATTGTTTTTTGATACAAGTTTTAGGATATATGTTTTAGGATTGTTCTCTTTTTGTGAAAATTGCCTTTGGGATTTTGATAGGAATTGCACTAAATTAAGTAGATTGCTTTGGGCATTATGGGTACTTTAACATTATTGATTCTTCCAAACCATGAGTAAAGAATATCTTTCCACTTTTTGTGTCTTCAGTTTCTTTCATCAGTGTCTTACAGTTTTCAGTGTACAGATCTTTCACCTCCTTGTTTAAATTTATTCTTAAATATTTTGGGATTTTTTTGATGCAATTGTAAGTGGGATTGCTTTCGTAGTTTCTCTTTCTGATAGTTTATTATTAGTATATAGAAATGCAGCAAAGTTTTGTATAGTGACTTTGTATCCTCCCACTTCACTGAATTTTTTATTACTTTTAACAGTTTTTTGGTGGAATTTTTAGGTTTTTCTGTATATAATATGTGAATTGCAAGTAGTGACAGTTTGCATCTCTCTTACTGATTTTGGATGCCTTTTATTTATTTTTTTAGTCTAATTGTCATGGCTAGGATGTCCAATACTATGTTGAAGGGAAGTGGTGATTATGTATTCTTGTTTTGATCCTGATCTTAGGGGAAAAGTTTTAGCTTTACCCTGTTAAATATGATGTTAGCTTGTCATGTATGGTCTTTATTATGTTGAGGTAAGTTCACTCCTTGACCAGTTTGTTTAGAGTTTTTATCATGAATAGATGTTGAATTTGTCAAAATCTTTTTCTGCATCTAATAAGATTCTAATCCTGTATCTAATAAGATCATATGATTTTTATCTTTGATTTGTTAATGTGATTCACATTGATTATTTTGTGGATGTTGAACTATCCTTGCATCTCCAGAATGAATCCCATTTAATTATGGTGTATGATCCCTTTATTGTTGAATTTGGCTTGCTAATACTTTGTTAAGGTGTTTGGGTCAGTATTCATCAAGGATTTTGGCTTGTAATTATCTTTTCATGTGGCATCCTTGTCTGGCTTGGGTATTTAGGAAATATTGGCCTTGTAACATGAGTTTGGAAGTGTGTTTTGTTGTTCTGTATTTAGAAAGAATTTGTTAAGAATTCATATTAATTCTTCTTAGATGTTTTATAGAATTCACCAGTGAAACCATCTGGTCTAGGGTTTTGTTTGTTGGGAGTGTTTTGATTACTGATTTCATCTCTTTACTAGTAATTAGTCTGTTCAGTTTTTTATTTCTTCTTGATTCAGTCTTGGTGAGTTGTATGTTTCTAACAATTTACCCATTTCTTCTAGATTATTTCTGCTCTGATCTTTTGTTATTTCCTCTCTTTGACTAACTTTGGGCTTCATTTGTTCTTTTTCTAGTTCCTTAAGGTATATCGTTAGGTTGAGATTTTTCTTGTTTCTTTATGTAGGCAATTATTCCTTCTTAAAACTGATTTTGCTGCATCCCATGAATTTTGGTAAGTTGTATTTCCTTATTGATTTGTTTCAAGGTATTTTTTAAATTTTCTTGATTTGTTTTTCTTGACCCAGTTGTTCAATCTCTACATATATGTGAGTTTTCTAGTTTTCTTCTTGTAGTTGACTTTTAGTTTCATGCTATTGTGGTTAAGAGAATGTGCTTCATATGATTTCAATATTCTTAAATTTATGAAGAGTTGGTTGTGGCCTAACATCTCATGTATCCTGGTGAATGTTCCATGTGTGCTAGAGAAGAATGTGTATTTTGTTTCTTTCAGATAGAATATTCTATATGTGTCTGTTAAGTCCATCTGGTCATTGTGTCATTTAAAGCCAGTGTTTCTATATTGCTTTTCTGTCTGGATGATCTATTCTTTGGAGAAAGTGGGGTATTAAAGTCCTGTATTGTTATTGCATTGTCTATTTCCCTTTAAGTCTGTAAATATTTGCTTCATATATTTAGTTGCTCTTATGTTGAGTCCATAAATGTTTACAAATGCTATATGCTCTTGTTAGATTGACTTGCTTTTCATTTTGTAATACCCTTCTTTGCCTTTTATTACAGTATTGGTTCTAATGCCTGTTTCATCTGATGTATGTAGAGCTATCCAGATTTTTTTTTGGTTTCCATTTGCAGAGAATATCTTTTCATCCTTTCATTTTCACTCTGTGTGTCCTTACATCTGAAATGAGTCTCTTATAGGTGGCATATAGATGGGTCTTTCTTTTTTTTTTATCCATTCAGCCACTCTGTGTCTTTTATTTGGAGAATTTAACACCATTTATACTTAGCAACCACTGATAGATATGAACTTACTGCCATTTCGTTGTTTTCTGTTTGACTGTAGAAACTTCTAAAAAGCAGATTTGTAAGCCCTACCTTCAGACCCATTGAATTAGAAACTTTATAAATAATTTCCAAGAATCTGCATTTTACTTTTAGGTAAAAATCATTACTCTTGTTGATTTGTCATCCATATTAACTGTATTGCCAGGTATTACTGACGTATTTTGGAGAATACCTGATGAAGTGTATCTGTTTCTTCCCTATGTGTAGTTCCCATGTTTTTGTGTATGTAAGGAAATTCTCTCTGTGCAGTTACTCCAAGATGTATCATAGTGATTCCTTATCTTTTCCTGTGTCTGTCTGTAATATCTCATTTTAATTTGTATAAATCCCAAGATTTCTGCTATCACTGCAGTGGGGTTGTAAAAAGTGTGGTATGAGATATTACGTGATCTCTAATATGTATTACAGATTTCTATTGTTTTCTTTTTCCTCTTAAGTTTAAGTGCCAAAATCTAAGGAGGAAAAAAACCCCAAACCAACAAATATAGTATTGTTTTCAAAGGTGACTTTGCTGGAGGCAGTAATGTCAGAGGGCTCCCATGTGACTTAGTACGTTTAGCCACAGTGAAACCCTGACTGCTACTTAGCTGTTGTTTTAGTGTTACTTGTATGTTCCCCAGTGGAAAATCTAGTCTTTCAGCCCAGTTGTGAAACAAACATTACATGGATATTAGCAGTTTGCGATGGTGCAAATAGCTTAGCAACTGAAGGTTTTAGTTGAGATCTGATATTCAGTATTTTCTTTCTTGTTCCTATTTTTTTTTTTTACTTTTTAATTTGAAGCAGCAATAATTGCTAGATTTGGAAGAATTAAATAAGGTGATTTATGTTAAGGACTTATGACAATGCCTGGTTGCTAAAGAAACACTCATATGAGAATATTCTATGTGCATCCTTTACTCTAGCCAGGTATTTGGGAAACATCCATGAATCTTTTTTCTCCTTTCCTACCAAAGCTATCCATTTAATCTCCTCAGGCCTAGAATGGGAGTGAGACATGACCCACATTTCATAACAATTTGGCTTTTAGTAGACAGTAATTAAATCAGTCCTTCAGGATACTAAGTTCTCTTGTACCTTTATTAGTAGTAGTCACTATTAATTTTCTAGAACTCTGAAAGGATTGTAGTAATTTCCACTTCTGCTGGTATCAGCAGAATTAGTTGTCTTAACATTAACCAAATAAGTTGACAGTATTAAAATAACAACTTTATTGTTATTTTTACTCATGTATATTTTAATTTTAGACTTAACATTTTCAGATGTGTGAGTTTTATATGTATGCAGAATATTGTATTGCTAAGTGTGCACTTGGGACAGCATACTCCTGGGTTCAAATATAGGCTCTGCAGTTTTATGACCTCAAGCAAGTACATAATTTTTCTAGGCTTGCTTTACCACATTTTGAAAGTGGGTTAATAAGATTTAGTTATATACAATGTTGTTACAGTCATTAAAGGAGATAAATTTATATGAAAATGCAAAAGGCTAAGAACAGCCAAGACAATCTTCAATAATAAAGTGGTACTTGTTTGATCCAATGTCAAGATTTTTAGTGTAACTAGATAAAGACAATGTTGTATTGGTGCAAGGATACCCAATATTCTCTGTTAATAGATCAATGGAACAGAATAAGGAATTCAAAAACAAGTACATGCATATATAGTAGATACTTGATTTATGGGAATAGTGACATGCTGAACAGTGGAATGTGATATTTCAGTACGTGGTGCTAGAGCAGCGTGTATGTTCATACAGAGCGATGTGAATCAAGACCCCTCTCTCATACCACCCTCAAAGTCCCAGTGGATTATGGATCTGCCTGTGAAAGGCAAAATGATAAATATTTACATGACAATTAGGAAAATATCTATGTGATCTTACAGTATGAAAAGTTTTCTTAAATAGGATACAAAACTCTTCATGAGAAGTCACCTTTAAGAGAGTAAAAGGCAAATCACAGAGTGGGAGAAGATACTTACAGCACTCTGACAAAGAACTCACAAATGGGATATAGGAAGAACTACAGATCAATGAGGAAAAGACAGCCCAATTGAAAAATTAGTGAGAGCCTTGAACAGGCACTTCACCAAATGGCTATGCAAATGTGCAGTAAAAATAAGAAAATGCTCAAGACCATAGGCCATTAGAGGAATGCAAATTAAAAACACAGCAATATACAGCTACCTACAAACCTGCCAGTACACCAGAAGGGACTAATAATAGAGTTTGTGGGAATATAGAGTAAAAAAATTCTCATACACTGTGGAATATATATTGGCACTATCACTTTGGTAAGCTGGTTGGCAGTGTAGAAGTGGAATATATGCATAATCTATGACTGCAGTTTCACTCCCCACAGAAATAGTATGTGTGTGTACAACCAAGTGGTATGTATATGCAAGTTTGTACTAACAATATTTGGTCTAGCTCCATTTGCAGGGGGAATGTGCATCAACATTATTGAAGGTAAATAAATTACCACATGTTCCTACTTTGGAATGCTGTACTGTAATGAAAACAAAGCTCACACAACAAAATGGATGTACTGGACAAACATAATGTTGAGCAAAAACCTACACACCAAAGAATGCATACTATATGATCCCATTGTTCAGAAGTCATGCTGGCTATCCTTGGAGAAGGTGTTAATGATTGGGAGGGGCCGGCAGAGACTGCTGGGGTACTGCCAGTGCTCTATTTCTAGATCTCCATGGCGGTTACCTGAATGCCTGCTTCATCCTAGTTAATTGAACTGAACATCTGTGCTTTGTGTGCTTTTCTTTGTGTTAAACTTCAGGAGAAAAATAAGAATGACCCAGCTTTATAATACCCAATAAATAGTATGAGATTTTCCTTCTTACCTCTCCATTAATTTGTGAGCATTTTCCATATGTTCTTTGATTAATGATAAAATTCTGGGTTTGATATTATAGATGTGAACTCTTTAAAGATTAGGTAGGGATAGTTTTAGCCAGTACACATATAAAAAGTGACTTTGCTTTTGAAAATTCAGATGCTCCAACTTTTTGTGTGGCCCACAAACAGTTATATATGTACTTTTTAATATGACAGAACTGTAATGACACTCATATGACACATTTGTTGTTTCTCTAAATTTTTCATTGAGGAAAAGTCTCAGTTGTCAATAGTTGAAGCTATTACTTTTTTGGGTATTTTCTTCTGTTGTTTCAAACTTTATTTTTAACCCAAGAAGTTTATGGTTTTATACAAGTTACATATATTCCCTATTAAATTAAAAAAATTTTAATAGATTTTCTAATTGCAAGTGAGATATTTTGAAATTTATATTTTCTATCTAACTGTTGAATACTTACAAGAACTCTGATTTTTATGATTACCACTTCCATCACACTTGATTAAACTCAGATTCTATGGTAATAATTTTCAGTAATTCCTCTATTGTCTTATACAGTCATCATTATCAAATGGCATTAATGCAGTTTTTAAAAAGTCATTCCCTCTTTCTAAAAAATATCTTATTACACACCACTATTCTTAGTACACTTTAATGGCGATTGAAGTCATCCTTATTTAGTCCATCCACCCTCATTTAGTGACATTCATAAATAAGTAATCCTTATTTAGTGAAATTCTTTTCTACATTATGCATTAACCCCCAAATACCTAGGAAGCCTCACAGAAACACTAAAGGGCTCCCCATGTCAGTATAGCTCAGAGAAGACCAATAGGGACTCTGTGGCATCTTACTACACTGATGGACAGTGACTGCAATGGGGTATAGAGGGCAGGGACTCAATAATAAGGGTGAATGTAATAACCACATTGTTTATCTTGTGAAACCTTCATAAGAGTGTGTATCAGTGATACCTTAACAAAAAAAAAGGAGATAAAAATAAGGGGCTCAAATCAGGTTTACATAGGTTCAAGGCATAAATAAGAAAGGATCACTGAACATTTTAATATTAGTACATAGGGGGACTTCCGGGAAGATGGCGGTGTGAGCAGGGCGGCAGAAATCTCCTCCCAACACTAAATTTATCTACGAAAACACAGAAAATACATCTATTCCTAAAAGAGAGACGAGAATACACAGGAAAGCGCACAGCGTGCAGCTACACCCGAGAGGACTCGGCACCCCAAGAGGCGGGTAAGATACGGAGCCGCGACCCGGCGGGACCCGAGCCCTCCCCCACCCCAGCGCACCGGCGGGAGGAGAGGATTCAGAGCCCGGAGGGAGAGGAAGCACACCCCGCGAAGTAGCCAGCCACGGTGATCCGCGCGGGGAGCGCTGACCCACATTGCGCAGTGCAGCAGAGATTGGAGAGACAGAGGGGCAGGATCTGAGCGGGGAACGCGCCAGGGTGCTTGCAGCCGGCTCCGGGAAGGAAAAAAAAAAAGCGCGCGCTTTCCTCAGCGGTCTTAAAGAGACAGGAGCCCAGCGGAGGAGCCGGATCGCCCCAGCACACTCAGCCCAGCAGGCTGGGAGTCCTGGGAGTTTCAGACGCCTTAGCTGGCGACTGAGGAAGCGTAGCCATACTTAACACTTCTCACTGAGATCAACAGCCTCCTATTCGTTCCCACCCCTGCCAGAGCGATAAAGGGCCCTGCGGAGCGGCACAGTCACAGCTGTGGAATAGTGGGGCAATAGCGCCACCTAGAGCATTCCCACAGAATCTACGTCCGGTGGGCATTTTTTTTGTTTTTTTTTTTTTTTGTTTTGTTTTTGTTTTTTCTTTTTTTCTTTCTTTCTTTTTTTTCCTTTTTTTTCTTTTTTTCTTCTTCTCTTTTTAAAGTCTTAAAGAGCCCAGCTGACATACGTGGCAACTATCAGTGACCAAATTATACAGCCATGAAAAGACAGAGGAATATGGTTCAGACCAAAATCAACCAGACAACCCCAGAGAGGGAGTCTGAAGGGATGGAAATGCACAGCCTCCCTGAAAAAGAATTTAGAATAAAAGTCATAACCATGCTGATGGACCTACAGAGAAATGTGCAAGAGCTGAGGGAGGAAGTGAGGGAACTGAAGAAAGACAATACAGAAATCAGACAAGCGATCGACGGGCTTAACAGCAGAATGGATGAGATGCGAGAGACTGTTAATGGAATAGAAAACAGAGAACAGGAGTACAGAGCAGCTGAGGCAGAGAGAGATAAAAGGATTTCTAGGAATGAAAGAATATTAAGAGAACTGTGTGACCAATCCAAACGGAACAATATTCGCATTATAGGAGTACCAGAGGAAGAAGAGAGAGAAAAAGGGATAGAAAGTGTCTTTGAAGAAATAATTGCTGAAAACTTTCCCTCGCTGGGGAAGGAAGTAGTCTCGCAGTCCACCGAAGCTCATAGATCTCCCAACACAAGGGACCCAAGGAAGACAACACCAAGACACATAATAATTAAGATGGCAAAGATCAAAGATAAAGACAGGGTATTAAAGGCAGCTAGAGAGAGAAAAAAGATCACCTACAAAGGAAAACCCATCAGACTATCATCAGACTTCTCAACAGAAACCTTACAGGCCAGAAGAGAATGGCATGATATATTTAACGTAATGAAACAGAAGGGCCTCGAACCAAGAATATTGTATCCAGCACGATTATCATTTAAATATGATGGAGGGATTAAACAATTTCCAGATAAACGAAAGTTAAGAGAATTTGCGTCTCATAAACCACCACTACAGGATATCTTAAATGGACTGCTCTAGATGGAAGCACACCTAAGGCTAAAAAGATGTCACCAGAGGGAAAAAAAATCATAGCAAAGAAAGCAGACCATCCAAATACCAACTAAAGGCAAAGAATAAAACACCTATTATAGAAAGAATGGAGGAGGAGGAATAAGAAGGGAGAGAAAGAAAGAAACATCAGACTGTGTTTACAATAACTTAACAAGAAAGTTAAGTTAGATTGTTAGATAGTAAAGAAGCAACCCTTGAACCCTTGGTAACCACGAATCTAAAGCCAGCAATGGCAATAAGCACATACCTATCAATAATCACCCTAAATGTAAATGGACTGAATGCACCAATCAAAAGACACAGAGTAACAGAATGGATAAAAAAGCAAGACCCATCTATATGCTGCTTACAAGAAACTCACCTCAAATCCAAAGATATACACAGACTAAAAGTGAAGGGATGGAAAAAGATATTTCATGCAAACAACAAAGAGAAAAAAGCAGGTGTTGCAGTACTTGTATCAGACAAAATAGACTTCAAAACGAAGAAAGTAGCAAAAGATAAAGAAGGACATTACATAATGATAAAGGGGTCAGTCCAACAAGAAGATATAACCATTATAAATATATATGCACCCAACACAGGAGCGCCAGCATATGTGAGACAAATACTAACAGAATTAAAGGAGGAAATAGACAGCAATGCATTCATCTTAGGAGACTTCAACACACCACTCACTCCAGAGGACAGATCAACCAGACAGAAAATAAGTAAAGACACAGAGGCACTGAACAACACACTAGAACAGATGGACCTAACAGACATCTACAGAACTCTACACCCAAAAGCAACAGGATACACATTCTTCTCAAGTGCACATGGAACATTTTCCAGAATAGACCACATACTAGGCCACAAAAAGAACCTCAGTAATTTCAAAAATATTGAAATCCTCCCAAGCAACTTCTCAGATCACCAAGGTATAAAACTAGAAATAAATTTTAGAAAGAAATCAAAAAGGCTCACAAATACATGGAGACTTAACAACACTCTCCTAATTAATCAATGGGTTAACGACCAAATCAAAACAGAAATCAAAGAATATATGGAGACTAATGACAACAACAACACAAAGCCACAACTTCTGTGGGACGCAGCAAAGGCAGTTCTAAGAGGAAAGTATATTGCAATCCAGGCCTATTTAAAGAAGGAAGAACATTCCCAAATGAATAGTCTAAAGACACAATTACTGAAATTGGAAAAAGAAGAACAAATGAGGCCCAAAGTCACCAGAAGGAGGGACATAATAAAGATTAGAGAAGAAATAAATAAAATTGAGAAGAATAAAACAATAGAAAAAATCAATAAAACCAAGAGCTGGTTCTTTGAAAAAATAAACAAAATAGATAAACCCCTAGCCAGACTCATTAAGAGAAAAAGAGAATCTACACACATAAACACAATCAGAAATGAGAAAGGAAAAATCACGACAGACCCCACAGAAATACAAAGAATCATAAGAGAATATTATGAGAATCTATATGCTAACAAGCTGGAAAACATAGAAGAAATGGACAACTTCTTAGAAAAATACAACCTTCCAAGACTGACCAAGCAAGAAACAAAAACTAAACAGACCAATCACCAGCGACGAAATCGAATTGGTAATCAAAAAACTACCCAAGAACAAAACCCCCGGGCCTGATGGATTCACCTCTGAATTCTACCAGACATATAGAGAAGAAATAACACCGATTCTCCTTAAAGTTTTCCAAAAAATAGAAGAGGAGGGAATACTTCCAAACTCATTCTATGAAGCCAGCATCACTCTAATACCAAAACCGGGCAAAGACCTCACCAAAAAGAAAATTACAGACCAATATCCCTGATGAACGTAGATGCAAAAATACTCAACAAAATATTAGCAAACCGAATTCAAAAATACATCAAGAGGATCATACACCATGATCAAGTGGGATTCATCCCAGGGATGCAAGGATGATACAACATTCGAAAATCCATCAACATCATCCACCACATCAACAAAAAGAAGAACAAAACCACATGATCATCTCCATAGATGCTGAAAAAGCATTTGACAAAATTCAGCATCCATTCCTGATTAAAACTCTCAACAAAATGGGTATAGAGGGCAAGTACCTCAACATCATAAAGGCTATATATGACAAACCCACAGCTAACATCATACTTAACGGCGACACGCTGAAAGCTTTTCATTTAAGATCTGGAACAAGACAAGGATGCCCACTCTCTCCACTGTTATTCAACATAGTACTGGAGGTCCTAGCCACAGCAATCAGACAAAACAAAGACATACAAGGCATCAGATTGGTAAAGAAGAAGTCAAATTGTCACTATTTGCAGATGACATGATATTGTACATAAAAAACCCTAAAGACTCCACTCCAAAACTACTAGAACTAATATCTGAATACAGCAAAGTTGCAGGATACAAAATTAACACACAGAAATCTGTTGCTTTCCTATACACTAATGATGAACTAACAGAAAGAGAAATCAGAAAAACAATTCCATTCACAATTGCATCAAAAAAGAATAAAATACCTAGGAATAAACCTAACGAAGGAAGTGAAAGACTGTACTCTGAAAACTACAAGACACTCCTAAGAGAAATTAAAGAGGACACTAACAAATGGAAATGCATCCCATGCTCTTGGCTAGGAAGAATAAATATTGTCAAAATGGCTATACTAACTAAAGCAATCTACAGATTCAACGCAATCCCTATCAAACTACCAACAGCTTTCTTCAATGAACTGGAACAAATAATTCTAAAATTCATATGGAACCACAAAAAGACCCCGAATAGCCAAAGCAATCCTGAGAAGG
>JAVSCE010004639.1:0-138970 GCA_032199065.1 Smutsia gigantea | reverse complement strand
TGTTAACTGGGATGAAGCTCCCTAAAGGAGTAAATGTAATCCAACATCACTAAAAGTTAAGGAAGCTCTGAAGAAAAACTATAAGGACTGCAAGCCTACTATGTGTAGTGGACAGTTTAAAATATGTTTGCTCATTTAATCCTCATAGTATACCTATGAGGTCTTATCCTGCCTGCATCTTTAGTAGTTCATTCTGTACCAGTTTTGCATCTTTGAACAGTTTCATTTGTTTCTTAATCAGTGAAACAGTTGCCTTCCCTTTGGGAACATCTGTTTTGAAACTAAGAAAACTCTCCAAAACAAATCTCATTAGCTACTGAATACCCTACATCTTTGGTTCTCAATTTGGGGGCAGAGATTTCACATGTACCTTTCAGTTTTGTATTCCCACTTGATAACTCTTTTTAAAAAATATTTTACTGGTTTTAAATATAAATGTTCCCAGTGTAACTCATACATTGTACAAGCACCATTCTTAGGATATAACCAAAATGCACCCTTACTTTTGTCTCCTCCTTCCCCCAAACCGAACTTTATTTAGTTTTTTCCTTGCCCCTGGATGAAAACTTGAACAGTAACAGAAAGCACCATAGTCACTTTAAATAACACAACACAGTCCAGGACAATATGCTATTCAACAGCTCAATCTTCTAGATGGTTTTCCCACACTACCCCAGCTTGGGTGTGATTTCAGGCTAGGAACAGTGGTAAGCTAGATCAGGGTCCTACCAGCTAACAAGATCCAGTTAGCTTCTCTTCCCGATTCTGTGTTCAGTGCTGAGATGGCCCAGCTGGGAGATTGCACCATGGATACTGGCAAATGCTCCAAGGTAGGGTTTTTTATCTTGAAGAGCTGGCTGCTGGTTAAAAAATAGTGGTTCGCTGGTTAAATATTTAGCAGCACAACACTGAGCCAGGGCCTGCTGTGATCCATTTCTTTCTTTGGCCTTCCCTCCTTTGAGGCTCTAAGGCCCACCAAGACTGGAGTATAGGGAAGGTGAGAGAAAGGAGGCAGAAGGTCCTCTGGACTGGTCCTGTCAAAGGTCGGCTTCCTGCTCTTTGGCCTGAATGTGTTTCAGGGCAGATCCCTTTTCTCAGCGGTTCTCTGTGGGCTTACTGGAGGCTTTCCTGCTTGGGACCTTTGCTGGTGTCTCCTAGGAGGTCAATGTGAGTCTAACACCAGTGGCACCAGGGTCACTGGTGGCTTTGTTTAACTGAAGATCCCAGCCCCACCTGGAATTTGCAGTGAGAACTGGGAGCAGATCCTGCATAAAATGCGAGTCTGCATTTTAACAAGCACTCTCCACCCAAAAATGATTATAATGCCACTGGAGTTTGAGAAACAGTGAACTGCATGACTGAGTTCCCTTCAGTCACTGAAAATCCATGACCCCTGAGGCACAATTTCCATCATTTCCCTTTCCTGCTCAAAAACCTGAAAATTGACTTGTGTTGCCCGTTGGGTAAAATCTAAATTCCCTGACTCAATCCGTCCAGGCTTTCCATAATCCAGCCTTCACCTGACCTACTAATATTATCTACCGCGCTCCTCTTCAGAGAACACATTCCAAATCACCGACTTGCTTGGTCCCACGTGTGCCTTGTGCTTTCCTGCCCTAATTTCTTTGCCTCAGCTCTCTCTGCCTGCCTTTCCCACTCTTCTACCTCTGACCCCAACTCTGAGGCCAGCTTAGCCCCATGAAGCTGCCTGGGATCATCTTGGTCACAAGTCACTCCCTTTTCCTCTAAATCCCAAAACATAGGCCTTTAAAAAATGGTGAGGTAGCCTTATGCTTTGCCACCCTTTGTATTTAAGTTATTTAATAGGAAAGCCCATGAATAAAAATCAGATTCCATAATCCCTGTGGGAACCCAGTCCTGCACTCAGTTATTCTGCCAAATAGTCCTTCTTTTTATCTAACTTAAATACTTCCTGCTCTACTTCTGTGTGAAAGCTGCCCCCTTTTAACCACCAGCATGAACAAAATGTTCCTGGGAGGAAGGAAAAAAAACACACAAATTTTTGACATTTAGCCAGACCAGTAAGTAAGCTGCATTTCTTTAGTTCTGCACACACACACAAAAAGCCTCCTTGTTGACACAAGGAACAGCTATTCCTGTTTCCATGCATCTAGGGCTGACTCTCACCAGGCAGTACTCCCATTTCATCCCCAATTTGATACTGGAAAGAGGCCCCAAACACATTGTACTTGCCAGGCAAATACATTAGCCAAAGTGGTAGATGTGATTTAGGGTCCTGACTGCTAGTCATTTAGGCATTAGGATGGTTTCCATTTCAATGGGTCCAGAAGTCCCCCTTTATAAGGGCATTGAAAATAAGCACCAATTAAATTCCACTCTCCCGAGTAGAGCTCTGGCCAACACAGACCCTGCCTATGGTAGAAAAGTAACCTCAAAGCTCTTTTGGATAACATCGCTTGCCCCTGCTGACCAGTCGGGATGAGTTAATCTTCATGACCTAACACTAGGTTCAGTGTCTAAAACTGGATCTGAGCTCAGAAGGCCACCGGGATCACAGAGTTTCTCAGGGCTTGCTTAGATTATATAACTTTGCCCTTCACTTTTACCCCAAATCTACCAACCCTACTGATCCTATGACTCAGGGCAAATACCCTTTAACTCCAGAAACTGGGTTGGTTGGGTGCGTGTTCTGTGGGCCATCAGTCACTGGGCTGGACGAATTTCCCTGCCTCCCTGTCCACAGTAGACTGTAAGCTCCTGATGGCAGAGTGTGGGTCTTACTGTGTTGTATTCCCAGCTTTTAACACAATGCTTGGCACACATAAGCATTTATTGAATGAATCTGTTTCCTAAAATACCTTCATTTCTTTGAGGACCCTCCTATAAAAGTTGCCTTTTTTCCATAAATCTGCAAATAACAAGTAGAAACCATTCCTCAGCCAGATAAAAATATCTCCACATGGTATCTTTCCAGACACATCAGCAACACTCAGTAAATGTTTGAATGGTTGCTTACTTGATTCATTCATTAGTAATCAATCAATCCAGGAGAAATAGTCTTGGTTTCCACTTAGCACCTAAATGGCAAAGCAACTAAGAGTCTCAGCGGGCCACAATTTCAATATCCGAGCAACTGCAACAGACCAAGAAACCACATTGCTATCTCCTAATATCCTTGCCCAGTTGACGGACACTCCTTTGTTCCCACATCTTCCCTTCATCTGCTCTGATTGCACAAAATAGGGAGAGCTTTAGCAGACCATCCTTGTCCTCACTCCTTTTTGCTCCTACGAGGGAGGGCTCAGCCCTGAGGCAGAGACACCGAGCTAGTCTCATCTTCTGGAGGACTACACTTGTGAGAGTCCAGGTACTCCACAATGAGACAGGTACTAATAATATTCCCATTTCACAGATTAGAAAAAGGTTGAGCAACTTGCTTACTCTTACAACAGTAGAAGTGGGATTTAAATCCAAGCATTTTGTCTCTGAAAACTGAACTCTTAATATCAAACTGCCTCTACTACTATGCATAATGCAAAAAATTAGGGGACTGTCATCGATGATAATGCCTTCAGCAACAGTGACAACACACATGCTGAGGCCTGATGGCACATTTAGGGGAGAGGGGAAATTTTCTGAGATCTTCTTAAGTCAATAAAAATAAACATTTCATGATCTCAGACTTCATAGATGCTGATATTATCCAGAGATGACACCCCTGGTCCTTCATCATCTACCCATTTTCAGAAACCTTCATGAATAGCCAAAAATAAAATTTCCCTCTCTCATAGTCTAGGACTAGAAATCTCATAACCTTTCCTCCAACCTCTGTTCAGAATTATTGTTCACTGATTAATTGATTCATGCAATCAACAAACTGGGCACAAAGATTCATCAGGAGGAAGATGTTCTGCCCTTCCAAAGCCACAACCCACTTGGCATCTGCACATTGATGACTAATGAGCAGCTCAACATGACATGTTTAAAACTGAGCTCTTGAGAAACCACCACCTCTATTCCCCCAAATCCACTCCTTCCACAGTCTTCCCCATTTCTATAATGGTGGTGACATCCTCCCAGTTGCTCCCGCCAAATCCTGGAATCACCCTTGATTCCATTCTCTCTCATTCTACATCCAATTCCTCAGGAAATCCTACTGGCTCTATCATGAAAATATATCCAGTGTTTGATCAGTTCTCCCCGTTCCACTAGCCCAAGTCACCATCATCTCTCGCCTGGATTATTGGAATAATCTCACTCTTGCTTCTGCCCACAAGCCCCCCTCCCCTACAGCCTATTCTCAATACTGTAGCAGAAGGACTTAAAACAAATCAGACTGTGTCACTTCTCTCCTCAAAACCATCAAAGGCTTATAAAACAGTCCATTATAAAACTTCAAGTACTTGCGTGGTCAAAGTCAGTCACTGCTATTTTGAAACAGCAGCAATACAGGGATTAGTGCTCTATATTGAGATATTTGTCCAATTTATCTGCATCCAAATTCTGGCTTCAAAAATAATGGTCTGGAGGGCCATGATTAGTAAGAACCAAATCTTAAAAGTATAAAACTGCTCTGTTAATTTTGTAAGGTCTGTTATTTTGCTCTGTTCTGTTTATCTCCTCTGTAATCCTTCCTTGGATACAGAAACCCATCACCTACCTGGAACCCAGCCAAGGACCAGAAAGGATACAAATAATAAATACCACTTCTCCTTTGCATCATGCTTTATAGTTTAGAAATCAGCTCATATACAATGAATTCATGTAGAGTACAAATTATGGGTAAGCTATAGTCAAACTTCTGTAGTGTTCTATCTCTATATTTGTTTTATCTCACAAAATCCACCCCACAGAACAGACCAGGTAATTGCTCAGGCATGCTACCAACTAATAATCCAGGGCTTCCAAGTCAGCTGTCCATAGATACTCCCTTCCCTGACCTAAAGAAAGATATTAAGTTCAAATTAATGTTAGAGACTCTTTCAGGCCATTTCCCAAATGTCCCCAAGTAATAAATCATTCCCTCCTCCCACCTCCTAACCACTAGTCAAACAGGCTTTTAAAAACCTTCTGTGGGTGATTTCTGTCCTCTGCTGTGATGATGGGGCATTTCGGTAGCCATGCTCCCTTTGCCAGCGGACTCCCTGTTCGGCTTTGCCAATAGGGGGCATGAGAAAGAGGTGGGAAGCTGTTAGCTTCCAGTTCCCAAGTGTGACGGTGAGCACACAGCATTTCATCCTGTCAGCAGCAGTTGTTCCAATAGCAGCAATGGCTTCCAGCATTTCAAGAACCAGCCCGATGACCGTCCTCCTCCCTGCCCAGACGCCCACATTAACTGTATAGTAGTAGCCAGAGTGTCAGCATTTCCACGGCTCCTCAAGCCCAAATTCCACATGACACCAAATCACGCTATGTATCACCTGCACATGCAGTGGGTGAGTTATAGGAGAGGAACCCTGGGTTTAGGGCACCTGAATCTTTTATAATGTGCATAAGCATGTCTGCCCTATGTTCCAGAGAGATAATCCCTCTTTTCAAACTGATTGCTATACAAACATGTTTTAAAAAACAGTCCAGAAAAAAGGAAATGCAAGAGACCCTGGGTGTACTGACTCCCATCATTTATCTGAAGCTCACATACAAACTTAGACTTAACAGCCAGGATAATTAGTTGGATAATTTAATTGCTTATTCCATGCCAGTGATCTATCTACAGGACCTAGAATGGTTAAGTCTTTGGCCCAGGGTCCCCCCTTTTTTATTTAGTGCCTTTATGTCCCTCTGAACCTAGATTTTTCTAAATGGCAAGATATCAATCCCTTTTCTCATTGACAGAGGTGTAATTTGGTTATATAAATACTGTTAGTCAAGTCTTGTTCTAACCAGTAAGTAAACCATCCTGTCACTATAAAGTGACTGCACTTTCCAGATGTTACCCATTATGGGATTTTACTGCATAGAAAGGGCAGTCATATTTGCAAGGACAGCTGACCCTTGAACACTGGTTTAAAGTACCATTGGTCAACTTACATATGGATTTTTTTCAATAAATATATTGGAAACAATTTTTGAGATTTGTGACAATTTGAAGAAACTCATGGATGAACTACTAGAAATATTCAAACAATTAAGAAAAAGTTATATATGTTATGAATATAAAAAATGTATGTGGGTACTAGTGTATTTTATCATTTACTACCATAAAATCAACAGTAGTTTATTAGCATTAAGATTTTAGGGAGTCAAAAGTTATACACAGATTTTTGTACAGGGGTCAGTGCCCCTAATGCCCTCATTGTTCAAGGGTCAACAGTAGTTGGAAATTACCCTAGTGTCCCTTGGCACCCACTATCCCCAATCCCAAAGACCACCTTAGAGATCTAGTTGGAATATAAAATTTCTGCTGTTTTTCCTTAATATAGAACTAGGGAAATCCATCTTCTATCTATAGGTTGTATCTTTGTAATACACATTGGTTTTCAGAATCTTAGGAAAAAGTAATGGCCTAGATATTAGTAAAGATTCTGACCTCCTAGCTCAATGTCAAATGTGAAATCATAGCTGGCACCTGACATACATAGGAAGCACTCAATAAATGCAGTTGCACTGTCAGGGCTCTGGCAGACAGCAGAAAGCAGTAAGTACAATCATACAAAATAAGGAGTTTATTATAAGAATAACACAGTGTCTTCTAGAAACCCACAGAAAGGAATGGTGCCAATTTTGGTATGCCCACCCTGTTTGTGTAATGTGACCACATTCACTGCGTTCATTGAGCTGCTGGTGCCAGGCTCAGTGTTTACAGTAAGAACACAATAGGAATACAAACTGGTAAGTTTTAAATCCCAGAAATTACAGTCTAGTGGAGAAAGACAAATCAAAATTATCACACAAGCATATATAAAACTGCAACTGTGACAATGCTGAGAAGGACAGGTACATGGTGCTATGTAAATAAGGAGGACCTGACCTACTTAGGGAGGCCAGTCAAGGTCTTCCTGAGGAAGCATTTGCTGAGCAGAGATCCAAGTTCAAGGAAGCAATAACAAGATATTAGGGGCAAGGGAAAAGCTTTCTAGGCCTGGAAAGAGCAAAGGCCTCCTGACAGGAGGAAGCATGGCAAGAAACCACGGCTGGAGAGAAGAAAGATTAGGAGAACTGCCCAAGAACACAATAAATCCAGGGTCAAAAAATGGGTAATTTAGCCCAGATCTGCACAACTCCTTGGCTATTTTCATTCTACCACCAAGCCACCTTAGTCAGCAAACATCATCGTTCCACTCAGACTTTCAAGAGGGACAGAGGTACATCAGTTAATGCTCTCTGAGAAGGAAGACAATCACCAACTACAAGAAAAGGAAATGCAAAGGCTTAAGACACAGAAACTAAAGACCTTGGCATGGAATTTAGTTTTTCTTTGTTGAGTGTGACCTGTCTGGGTCTGGGAAGTCTTGGGGATGGTCTATACTCAAAGTGTGGTCCCTGGACCAGCAGTACAGCAGCATCGCCTGGGAACAGAGAATCACAAATTCACAGGCCACACCAAGACCTGAAACTTGGGAGGTGGGACCCAACAAACTATAACAAGCAAGATGCCCAGTAGGGGTTTCTGATGCCCACACAATAGCCTATCAGTGGCTCTCAAACCTGTCAGACCATCCTAATTACCTAGGGAACTTGTTAAAATATTCGTGGGTGATACCCCAATATCAAAAAAAGTCAGAATCTCAGGGTAGGAACCTATTTTCAGATCATTGGCCTGGTTTGGGAGCCACTGGTCAACACTCAAGCAATAGAAAGAGTGTCTGAAACAGTGAACAATTAATTTTCAAATGCCACATTTTCTTGCTAGGTAATTAAGGGCAATAAATACCACCAGCTCTATGCCAGACTCAGTATATAATTGATTTCTTCTATCTTCTCAGCAACTTGATTTTAAAACAGTATCTTTTAGAGATTACTTATTTGATGTTTTTTGATACATGTCTCCTTTTCTCATAGTTTTATATCATCCTATCCACAAAAAACAGTATGAGATTTAGTAAGTGCTTACTTACCAAATAAATTTAAACCTTGTTACACTAGTTGTGGGCTGAAAGTGTATTCTTTTTTTATTTTTATTTTTTACTTCTTTATTAACGTATTATTGATATACACTCTTCTGAAGGTTTCACATGAAAAAACAATGTGGTTACTACTTTTACCTGTATTATCAAGTCCCCACCCATACCCCAATGCAGTCACTGTCCATCAGTGTAGTAAGATGCCACAGATTCACCGTTTGCCTTCTCTGTGCAACACTGTTTTCCCTGTGACCCCTCAATACCCCTCTCCCTTCCTCCCCAACCACCTTCCCACACCCCTCCCCTTTGGTAACCACTAGTCACTTCTTGGAGTCTGTGAGTCTGCTGCTGTTTTTTTCCTTCAGTTTTGCTGCGTTATACTCCACAAATGAGGGAAATCATTTGGCACTTGTCTTTCTCCGCCTGGCTTATTTCACTGAGCATAGTATCCTCCATCTCCACCCATGTTGTTGCAAATGGTTAGGATTTGTTTCTTTCTTATGGCTGAATAGTATTGCATTGTGTGTATGTACCACCTCTTCTTTATCCATTCATCTACTGATGGACACTTAGGTTGCTTCCATTTCTTGGCTTTTGTAAATAGGGCTGCGATAAACATAGGGGTGCACACTATGCTGATGGACAGTGACTGCAATGGGGTTGGGGGGGGATCTGATGAAGGGGGTAGTGTAATCACCATAATATTACTCATTTAATTGTAGATTAATGATATCAAAATAAACTAAAAAACAAAAAACAAAAAACATAGGGGTGCATATGTCTTTTTGAATATGAAAAGTTGTATTCTTTGGGTAAATTCCAAAGAGTGGGATTCCTGGGTCAAATAGTATTTCTACTTTTAGTTTTTTGAGGAACCTCCATATTGCTTTCCACAATAGTTGAACTAGCTTATATTCCCACCAGCAGTATAGGAGGGATCCTGTTTCTCTGCATCCTCGCCAGCATTTGTTGTTCTTAGTCTTTTGGATGCTGGCCATCCTTACTGGTGTGAGGTGATATCTCATTGTGGTTTTAATTTGCATTTCCCTGATGATTAGTGATGTGGAGCATCTTTTCATGTGTTTGTTGGCCATCTGAATTTCTTCTTTGGAGAACTGTCTCTTCATATCCTCTGCCCATTTTTTAATCGGGTTATTTGCTTTTTGGGTGCTGAGGCATGTAAGTTCTTTATATATTTTGGATGTTAACCCCTTGTCAGATATGTCATTTGCAAATATATTCTCCCATACTGTAGGATGCCTTTTTGTTCTGTTGATGGCATCCTTTGCCATACAGAAGCTTTTTAGTTTAATGTAGTCCAATGTGTCCATTTTTGCTTTTGTTACCTTTCCTGAAGGAGATGCATTCAGGAAGAAGTCACTCATGCTTATATTCAGGAGATTTTTGCCTATGCTGTCTTCTAAGAGTTTTATGGTTTCATGACTTATATTCAGGTCTTTGATCCATTTCGAGTTTACTTTTGTGTATGGGGTTAAACAATACTCCAGTTTCATTCTCTTGCATGTAGCTGTCCAGTTTTACCAATACCAGCTGTTGAAAAGGCTGTCATTTCCCCATTGTATCTCCATGGCTCCTTTATCATATATTAATTGACCATATATGGTTGGGTTTATATCAGGGCTCTCTAGTCTGTTCCATTGGTCTATGGGTCTGTTCTTGTGCCAGTACCAAATTGTCTTGAGTACTGTGGCTTTGTAGTAAAGCTTGAAGTTGGGGACCATAATCCCCCCATCTTTATTCTTCCTTCTCAGGATTGCTTTGGCTATTGGGGGTCTTTTGTAGTTCCATATGAATTTTAGAACAATTTTCTCTAGTTCATTGAAGAATGCTGTTGGTATTTTGATAGGGATTGCTTTGAATCTGTAGATTGCTTTAGATGGCCATTTTGAAAATATTAATTATCCCTATCCATGAGCACAGGATGTGTTTCCATTTGTTGGTATATTCTTTAATTTCTCTCATGAAAGTGTCTTGTAGTTTTCAGAGTATAGGTCTTTCACTTCCTTGGTTAGGTTTATTCCTAGGTATTTTATTCCTTTTGATGCAATTGTGAATGGAAGTGTTTTCCTGGTTTCTCTTTCTGCTAGTTCATTGTTAGTATATAGGAATGCCACAGATTTTTGTGTATTAATTTTGTATCCTGCAATTTTGCTGAATTCCGATATTAGATCTAGTAGTTTTAGAGTGGATTCTTTAGGGTTTTTTATATACAATATCATGTCATCTGCAAACAGGGACAGTTTATTTGTTCTTTCTCTAGTTTCGTTAATTGTGAGTTTAGACTGCTCATATGGGATTGTTCTTTCCTGAGGTAGGCCTGTATTGCAATATACTTTCCTCGTACCATGGCCTTCACTGCATCCCACAGATTTTGCGGTGTTGAATTGTTGTTGTCATTTGTCTCCACATATTGCTTCATCTGTTTTCATCTGGTCATTGATCCATTGGTTATTTAGAAGCATGTTGTGAAGCCTCCATGTGTTTGTGGGATTTTTCATTTTATTTGCATAATTTATTTCTAGTTTCATACTTTTGTGGTCTGAGAAACTGGCTGGTACAATTTCAATCTTTTTGAATTTACTGAGGCTCTTTTTGTGGCCTAGAATATGATCTTTTCTTGAAAATGTTCCATGTGCACTTGAGAAGAATGTGTATTCTGCTGCTTTTGGATGTACAGTTCTGTAGATGTCCGTTAGGTCCATCTGTTCTAATGTGTTGTTCAGTGCCTCTGTCTCCTTACTTATTTTCTGTCTGGTTGATCTGTCCTTCAGTGTGAGTGGTGTGAGTGGAGTGTTGAAGTCTCCTAGAATGAATGCACTGCATTCTGTTTCTCCTTTAAGTCTGTTAGTATTTGTTTCACATATGTAGGTGCTCCTGTGTTGGGCGCATAGATATTTATAATAGTTATATCATCTTGCTGGAGTGACCCCTTTATCATTATGTAATGTCCTTCTTTGTCCCTTGTGATTTTCTTTGTTTTGAAGTCTATTTTGTCTGATACAAGTACTGCAACTCCTGCTTTTTTCTCCCTGTTAGTTGCATGAAATATCTTTTTCTATCCCTTCACTTTTAATCTGTATACATCTTCGGGTTTAAAGTGAGTCTCTTGTAGGCAGCATATAGATGGGTCTTGTTTTTTTATCCATTCAGGGACTTTATGTCTTTTGATTGGTGCATTCAGACCATTTACATTTAGGGTGATTATTGATAACTATGTACTTATTGCCACTGCAGGCTTTAGATTCGTGGTTACCAAAGGTTCATGGTTGAGTTCCTTACTATCTAAGAGTCTTACTTAACATAGTATGCTATTACAAACACAATGTAAAGGTTCTTTCTTTTTTTTTTCTCCTCTTTCTTCCTCCTGCATTCTTTATATATTAGGTATCATATTCTGTACTCTTTGTCTATCCCTTGATTGACTTTGGAGATAGTTATTTTAATTTTTGCATTTGCTTAGTAATTAGCTGTTCTACTTTCTTTACTGTGGTTTTATTACCTCTGGTGACAGGTATTAAACCTTAGGAACACTTCCATCTATAGCAGTCCCTCCAAAGTACACTGTAGAGATGGTTTGTGGGAGGTAAATTCTCACAGCTTTTGTTTATCTGGAAATTCTTTATTCCCTTCTTCAAATTTAAATGATAATCTTGCTGGATAAAGTATTCTTGGTTCAAGGCCCTTCTGCTTCATTGCATTAAATACATCATGCCACTCCCTTCTGGCCTGTAAGGTTTCTACTGGGAAGTCTGATGATAGCCTAATGGGCTTTCCTTTGTATGTGATCCTATTTCTCTCTCTACCTGCTTTTAAAAGTCTGTCCTTATCCTTGATCTTTGCCATTTTAATTACTATATGTCTTGGTGTTGTCTTCCTTGGGTCCCTTGTGTTGGGAGATCTGTGCACCTCCATGGCCTGAGAGACTATCTCCTCCCCCAGAGTGGGGAAGTTTTCAGCAATTACCTCCTCAAAGACATTTTTTATCCCTTTTTCTCTCTTCTTCTTCTTCTGGTACCCCTATAATGCGAATATTGTTCCGTTTGGATTGGTCACACAGTTCTCTCAATATTCTTTCATTCTTAGACATCCTTTTTTCTCTCTGTGCCTCAGCTTCTTTGTATTCCTCTTCTCTAATTTCTATTTCATTTATCATCTCCTCCACCATATCTAATCTGCTTTTAAAACTTTCCATTGTATTTTTTTTTTCTGATACAGTTTTCCGTAATGATTGAATTTCCAACTGGAATTCATTCCTGAGTTCTTGAATATTTTTCTGTATCTCCATGAGCATGTTAATGATTTTTATTTTGAAATCCCTTTCAAGGCAGATTTATGAGGTCGATTTCATTTGAACCTTCCTCAGGGGTTGTAGTCATAATTTTACTTTGAACCAGGTTCCTTTGGCGTTTCGTATTTGTATATGGCGCCCTCTAGTGCCCAGAAGCTCTAGTCTCTGGAGCTGCTCAGCCCCTGAAGCAATGTTGGGGGTTGCAGGGGAGCGGTACTGGTGCCTGGGGGGAGTAAAGAGCTGTTTCCTGCTACCCGGCTGCTATGCCTGTCTCCACTGCCAGAACCAGTGGGTGGAGCACACAGGTATAAGCCTCTTTGCTTTACCTTTGTAGTTGCTGTAGACTGGGCTTCCCTCTGGCTAGCCTAACACCAGGGTAGGGTTTGCCTGTTTGCAAGCCAGGTGAGGCTGGCTGGGAGAAAGGCTCAGTAGGCTGCTTATCATGGAGGGAGTCCTTGGAGCTCTGTAGCCAGCCAGGGAGCTGGAGCTCCTGAAGATTGTGGAAGTTCCCAACTTGCTGGGCAGAGTGCACCCAGACAATTTTGTCTACCTGTGCTTTCTCCTGAGCAGTAAGCTCTGGGCAATCCTTGCTCCTTTAGCAGCCCTCTTGTTGTTAGGAAGTCTCTCAGACTGCCCATCTTTCTTTTGCCCAGAGCAGCTGGATATGGATCCTTGCTTTCCACAAGCGGCTGGAATCTCAGTCTCTCCAGGCATTCTGCCTGTCTTAGTTTCCAACCCCCTAATCACGAGAGTACCATGAAAGCACCATGAAATGTAGGTTTGTGCTCCCAGATCAGATCTCTGGAGTTAGGTATTCAGCAGTCCCAGGCCTCCACTCCCTCCCCACTCTGTTTCTCTTCCTGCTGGTGAGCTGGGGGTGGGGGAAGGGCTTGGGTCCCGCTGGGCCTTGGCTTTGGTACATTACCCTGTTCCATGATATTTATTCTTTTCTTCAGGTGTATGCAGTTTGGGGCAGTCCTCTTTCCTGTTGCTCTTTCAGGATTAGTTGTATTAGTTATATTTTCATATTATATGTGGTTTTAGGAGGAAGCCTCTGTCTAATCTCTCACTCCGCCATCTTTTTTTTTTAATATAATTTATTTTATTATCATTAATTTACAATTACATGTGCAATATTACGATTATTAAACTACCCCTTCATCAGGTCCCCCACCAACCCCATTACAGTCACTGTCCATCAGTGTAGTGAGATGCTATAGAATCACTACTTGTCTTCTCTGAGTTGTACTGCCCTCCCCGTGCCCCCCCAACATTACATCTGCTAATCGTAATGCCCCTTTTTCCCTCTTATCCCTCCCTTCCCGCCCATTTTCCCCAGTCCCTTTCCCTTTGGTAACTATTAGTCCGTTCTTGGGTTCTGTGAGTCTTCTGCTGTTTTGTTCCTTCAGTTTTTTTCTTTGTTCTTATACTCCACATATGAGTGAAATCATTTGATACTTGTCTTTTTCGGCTTGGCTTATTTCACTGAGCATAATACCCTCTAGCTCCATCCATGTTGTTGCAAATGGTAGGATTTGTTTTCTTCTTATGGCTGAATAATATTCCATTCTGTATATGTACCACCTCTTCTTTATCCATTCATCTACTGATGGACACTTAGGTTGCTTCCATTTCTTGGCTATTGTAAATAGTGCTGCAATAAACATAGGGGTGCATCTGTCTTTTTCAAATTGGGCTGCTGCATTCTTAGGGTAAATTCCTAGGAGTGGAATTCCTGGGTCAAATGGTATTTCTATTTTGAGTTTTTTGAGGAACCTCCATACTGCTTTCCACAATGGTTGAACTAATTTGCAGTCCCACCAGCAGTGTAGGAGGGTTCCCTTTTCTCCACATCCTCGCCAACATTTGTTGTTCTTTGTGTTTTGGATGTTGGCCATCCTCACTGGTGTGAGGTGATATCTCATTGTGGTTTTAATCTGCATTTCTCTGATGATTAGCGATGTGGAGCATCTTTTCATGTGCCTGTTGGCCATCTGAATTTCTTCTTTAGAGAAGTGTCTATTCATGTCCTCTGCCCATTTCTTAATTGGATTATTTGCTTTTTGTTTGTTAAGGTGCATGAGTTCTTTATATATTTTGGATGTCAACCCTTTATCAGATACGTTTTTTATGAATATATTCTCCCATACTGTAGGATGTCTTTTTGTTCTACTGATGGTGTCCTTTGCTGTACAGAAGCTTTTCAGCTTGATATAGTCCCACTTGTTCATTTTTGCTTTTGTTTCCCTTGCCCGGGGAGATATGTTCATGAAGAAGTTGCTCATGTTTATGTCCAAGAGATTTTTGCCTATGTTTTTTTCTAAGAGTTTTATGGTTTCATGACTTACATTCAAGTCTTTGATCCACCTTGAGTTTACCTTTGTGTATGGTGCTAGACAGTAGTCCAGTTTCATTCTCTTACATGTAGCTGTCCAGTTTTTCCAACACCAGCTGCTGAAGAGGCTGTCATCTCCCATTGTATATCCAAGGCTCCTTTATCAAATATTAATTGACTGTATATGTTTGGGTTAATGTTTGGATTTTCTATTCTGTTCCACTGGTCTGTGGGTCTGTTTTTGTGCCAATACCAAATTGTCTTGATTACTACTGTGGCTTTGTAGTAGAGCTTGAAGTCAGGAGTGTAATTCCCCCTGTTTTATTCCTCCTTCTCAGGATTGCTTTGGCTATTAGGGGTCTTTTGTGGTTCCATATGAATTTTAGAATTATTTGTTCCAGTTCATTGAAGAAAGCTGTTCGTAGTTTGATAGGGATTGCATTGAATCTGTAGATTGCTTTAGGTAGTATAGCCATTTTGACAATATTGATTCTTCCTAGCCAAGAGCATGGGATGCATTTCCATTTGTTGGTGTCCTCTTTAATTTCTCTTAGGAGTGTCTTGTAGTTTTCAGAGTACAGGTCTTTCACTTCCTTCGTTAGGTTTATTCCTAGGTATTTTATTCTTTTTGATGCAATTGTGAATGGAATTGTTTTTCTGATTTCTCTTTCTGTTAGTTCATCATTAGTGTATAGGAAAGCAACAGATTTCTGTGTGTTAATTTTGTATCCTGCAACTTTGCTGAATTCAGATATTAGTTCTAGTAGTTTTGGAATGGAGTCTTTAGGGTTTTTTATGTACAGTATCATGTCATCTGCAAATAGTGACAATTTGACTTCTTCTTTACCAATCTGGATGCCTTGTATGTCTTTGTTTTGTCTGATTGCTGTGGCTAGGACCTCCAGTACTATGTTGAATAACAGTGGAGAGAGTGGGCATCCCTGTCTTGTTCCCGATCTTAGATGAAAAGCTTTCAGCGTCTCGCCGTTAAGTATGATGTTAGCTGTGGGTTTGTCATATATGGCCTTTATGATGTTGAGGTACTTGCCGTCTATACCCATTTTGTTGAGAGTTTTAATCAGGAATGGATGCTGAATTTTGTCAAATGCTTTTTCAGCATCTATGGAGATGATCATGTGGTTTTTGTTCTTCTTTTTGTTGATATGGTGGATGATGTTGATGGATTTTCGAATGTTGTACCATCCTTGCATCCCTGGGATGAATCCCACTTGATCATGGTGTATGATCCTCTTGATGTATTTTTGAATTCGGTTTGCTAATATTTTGTTGAGTATTTTTGCATCTACGTTCATCAGGGATATTGGTCTGTAATTTTCTTTTTTGGTGAGGTTTTTGCCCGGTTTTGGTATTAGAGTGATACTGGCTTCATAGAATGAGTTTGGAAGTATTCCCTCCTCTTCTATTTTTTGGAAAACGTTAAGGAGAATCGGTGTTATTTCTTCTCTATATGTCTGGTAGAATTCAGAGGTGAATACATCTGCTCCGGGGGTTTTGTTCTTGGGTAGTTTTTTGACTACCAATTCGATTTCGTCACTGGTGATTGGTCTGTTTAGTTTTTCTGTTTCTTGCTTGGTCAGTCTTGGAAGGTTGTATTTTTCTAAGAAGTTGTCCATTTCTTCTATGTTTCCCAGCTTGTTAGCATATAGATTCTCATAATATTCTCTTATGATTCTTTGTATTTCTGTGGGGTCCGTCGTGATTTTTCCTTTCTCATTTCTGATTGTGTTTATGTGTGTAGATTCTCTTTTTCTCTTAATGAGTCTGGCTAGGGGTTTATCTATTTTGTTTATTTTTTCAAAGAACCAGCTCTTGGTTTTATTGATTTTTTCTATTGTTTTATTCTTCTCAATTTTATTTATTTCTTCTCTAATCTTTATTATGTCCCTCCTTCTGGTGACTTTGGGCCTCATTTGTTCTTCTTTTTCCAATTTCAGTAATTGTGTCTTTAGACTATTCATTTGGGAATGTTCTTCCTTCTTTAAATAGGCCTGGATTGCAATATACTTTCCTCTTAGAACTGCCTTTGCTGCGTCCCACAGAAGTTGTGGCTTTGTGTTATTGTTGGCATTAGTCTCCATGTATTCTTTGATTTCTGTTTTGATTTGGTCGTTAACCCTTTGATTAATTAGGAGAGTGTTGTTAAGTCTCCATGTATTTGTGAGCCTTTTTGATTTCTTTCTAAAATTTATTTCTAGTTTTATACCTTGGTGATCTGAGAAGTTGGTTGGTAGGATTTCAATATTTTTGAAATTACTTAGGTTCTTTTTGTGGCCTAGTATGTGGTCTATTCTGGAAAATGTTCCATGTGCACTTGAGAAGAATGTGTATCCTGTTGCTTTTGGGTGTAGAGCTCTGTAGATGTCTGTTAGGTCCATCTATTCTAGTGTGTTGTTCAGTGCCTCTGTGTCTTTACTTATTTTCTGTCTGGTTGATCTGTCCTCTGGAGTGAGTGGTGTGTTGAAGTCTCCTAAGATGAATGCATTGCTGTCTATTTCCTCCTTTAATTCTGTTAGTATTTGTCTCACATATGCTGGTGCTCCTGTGTTGGGTGCATATATATTTATAATGGTTATATCTTCTTGTTGGACTGACCCCTTTATCATTATGTAATGTCCTTCTTTATCTTTTGCTACTTTCTTCGTTTTGAAGTCTATTTTGTCTGATACAAGTACTGCAACACCTGCTGTTTTCTCTTTGTTGTTTACATGAAATATCTTTTTCCATCCCTTCACTTTTAGTCTGTGTATATCTTTGGATTTGAGGTGAGTTTCTTGTAGGCAGCATATAGATGGGTCTTGCTTTTTTATCCATTCTGTTACTCTGTGTCTTTTGATTGGTGCATTCAGTCCATTTACATTTAGGGTGATTATTGATAGGTATGTACTTATTACCATTGCTGGCTTTAGATTCGTGGTTACCAAGGGTTCATGGGTTGCTTCTTTACTATCTAACAATCTAACTTAACTTTCTTGTTAAGTTATTGTAAACACAGTCTATGTTTCTTTCTTTCTCTCCCTTCTTATTCCTCCTCCTCCATTCTTTCTATAATAGGTGTTTTATTCTTTGCCTTTAGTTAGTATTTGGATGGTCTGCTTTCTTTGCTATGATTTTATTTTCTCTGGTGACATCTTTTTAGCCTTAGGTGTGCTTCCATCTAGAGCAGTCCATTTAAGATATCCTGTAGTGGTGGTTTATGAGAGGCAAACTCTCTCAACTTTCGTTTATCTGGAAATTGTTTAATCCCTCCATCATATTTAAAGGATAATCGTGCTGGATACAATATTCTTGGTTCGAGGCCCTTCTGTTTCATAACGTTAAATATATCATGCCATTCTCTTCTGGTCTGTAAGGTTTCTGTTGAGAAGTCTGATGATAGTCTGATGGGTTTTCCTTTGTAGGTGATCTTTTTTCTCTCTCTAGCTGCCTTTAATACCCTGTCTTTATCTTTGATCTTTGCCATCTTAATTATTATGTGTCTTGGTGTTGTCTTCCTTGGGTCCCTTGTGTTGGGAGATCTATGAGCTTCGGTGGACTGCGAGACTACTTCCTTCCCCAGCGAGGGAAAGTTTTCAGCAATTATTTCTTCAAAGACACTTTCTATCCCTTTTTCTCTCTCTTCTTCCTCTGGTACTCCTATAATGCGAATATTGTTCCGTTTGGATTGGTCACACAGTTCTCTTAATATTCTTTCATTCCTAGAAATCCTTTTATCTCTCTCTGCCTCAGCTGCTCTGTACTCCTGTTCTCTGTTTTCTATTCCATTAACAGTCTCTCGCATCTCATCCATTCTGCTGTTAAGCCCGTCGATCGCTTGTCTGATTTCTGTATTGTCTTTCCTCAGTTCCCTCACTTCCTCCCTCAGCTCTTGCACATTTCTCTGTAGGTCCATCAGCATGGTTATGACTTTTATTCTGAATTCTTTTTCAGGGAGGCTGTGCATTTCCATCCCTTCAGACTCCCTCTCTGGGGTTGTCTGGTTGATTTTGGTCTGAACCATATTCCTCTGTCTTTTCATGGCTGTATAATTGGTCACTGATAGTTGCCACGTATGTCAGCTGGGCTCTTTAAGACTTTAAAAAGAGAAGAAAAAAAAGAGAAAAAAAGAAAAAAAAGAAAGAAAGAAAGAAAAAAAGAAAGAAAAGAAAAAACAAAAACAAAACAAAACAAAAAAACAAAAAAAATGCCCACCGGACGTAGATTCTGTGGGAATGCTCTAGGTGGCGCTATTGCCCCACTATTCCACAGCTGTGACTGTGCCGCTCTGCAGGGCCCTTTATCGCTCTGGCAGGGGTGGGAACGAATAGGAGGCTGTTGATCTCAGTGAGAAGTGTTAAGTATGGCTACGCTTCCTCAGTTGCCAGCTAAGGCGTCTGAAACTCCCCAGGACTCCCAGCCTGCTGGGCTGAGTGTGCTGGGACGATCCGGCTCCTCCGCTGGGCTCCTGTCTCTTTAAGACCGCTGAAGAAAGTGCGTGCTTTTTTTTTTTCCTTCCCGGGAGCCCGCTGCAAACACCCTGGCGCGTTCCCCGCTCAGATCCTGCCTCTCTGTCTCTCCAATCTCTGCTGCACTGTGCAATGTGGGTCAGTGCTCCCCGCGCAGATCACCGGGGCTGGCTACTTCGCGGGGTGTACTTCCACTCCCTCCCGGCTCTGAATCCTCTCCTCCCGCCGGTGCGCTGGGGTGGGGGAGGGCTCGGGTCCCGCCGGGTCGCGGCTCCGTATCTTACCCGCCTCTTGGGGTGCCGAGTCCTCTCGGGTGTAGCTGCACGCTGTGCGCTTTCCTGTGTATTCTTGCCTCTCTTTTAGGAATAGATGTATTTTCTGTGTTTTCTTAGATAAATATAGTGTTGGGAGGAGATTTCTGCCGCCCTGCTCACACCGCCATCTTCCCGGAAGTCCCTCTCACTCCGCCATCTTTAATATGAAAGTGTATTCTTGAAAGTGTTCCCAAGTTTCAAGATATCCAAAAGTGCCTAGGCTTATAATACAAAGATGCATTTCATTCAGAACTTTTTTCTTGTTGCTGCAAGGAAAGACTTTTTATCATAGTGATGCAACATTATTTTATATAAATACACAAATAAATATGGGAGGAACTGAGACAATATTGTGTCTAAAAACAAAAATCAGAAAATACTTCCATAGCTGCAAGGATAGATATTATCCTAGATTCATTTTCAAGAATGTTCCCCATCTTAGAATCTCTCCACATCCTGGGATTTATGCAGCTCATCTGCAAATAATATTGATTGGTCTACTGTCTCAGAAGCTCTTAAGCAAGATGATGTATGACTGACTTCCCTCAAGATATAATAAGGCCACAGTACAATGAGAAGAGACCAAAAATGAGCATACACTGTACCCTTTAAAAGGGCCCCAATTATTGGTTATTTTCAGGTCCTTCAGTGGTTACGGCTAGCATATTTGATTGTGTAAAACCAGAATTTGTGAAGTAGCTGCTGTTACCACTCTAATAAAAGAAAGAAGCAGTTTCAGTAGTTTTAAGAAAATGGAAAAGGGCATTGAAAGGAAAAAAAAAGGTAGTCTTGAATAACCCCACCCCTTAAGATAGTAAAAAGAAAAACACAAATCCTTCTGGAACACATAAAACCTAGAAGTTTTATCAAGTATCAAGAAGGCAAACTATTTCACCTTTAAGGGGTGAAAAAAGGGATTAGAGCATAAAAGATGTCCTCTCTATACAGTTTTGCAAAATGGGGAAGTTTTTAAAAGAGTAAAAATACCTATCTCATCTCATATGCAAAATAGATTAAAGATTATGGTATAATATCACTAAGGTATTTCAAGAAAAAAATTACATATTTTTGGATGACACACAGAGTCCCAAGGCCAAAGAAAAAATAATAGTTGATTGCCCCAAAATTAAAATACTAGCAAGAGATTGAAATATTTAACAAAAGATTTAGATTCATAACAAGTGTTTGCACAAATCAAAAAGAAAAAGCAACCAACAGGAAAATAAAAGATTAAAATAGGCAATTCACACAATACAGTGGCCAAAAAAATATGAAAAAATGGTTAGCTTCACTAGTGTCAGGGAAATTAGATACTATTCTCTCCCCTGACAGAGTAACAAAATTACTGTATTTGCTGTTTCAGGATTCTTATCCCTCAACAAGGCTATCTAAATATAACCTGTGTTACCTCTGAAAGGTCCAATACTGGGCACCACTCTGCCACTGCTCTGGACTGGGGGCTGCTGTCAGGACCAACTCATGGAATCCTCAGTATTCTGAGGAAAGATATACCTCCCTGACCAACGCCATGTGGGCTATCGAAAAGGAAGCCTGGGCACCACCTAGTCCTTCTTACAATCTCACAGCTCCTCAGGCACCTGAATGATAAGCCCCAACTGAACTCTGAGGAAATGTTTAAATATCTTTTTTAACTTTAAGTCTTTAAGTCTTACATACTGGCAAATTTCATGCATCAGCAAAGCCAGTAAAATGATTTGTAATACACTGGTAAGAGCATGGGTAAAAAAAATTCTCATGTACTTGTCAAAGAATAATTTTCAAGAAGTTGGAAACCTAATAGTAACAAGCACAAATCTTAAGATTTATTTAGCTTTTTACCAAAGGCCCTGGAAGGATGGTAAAAGAGGATACCAGAAAAGAATGCTGGAATAAAATTACAAGGTTAGATGCTAAGTGGTTAATGTCCTACAAGGCTAGACAACTGTAGCCTCCTTTCTGCTAAGGAAAAATATCATGTCACTCTGCCAAATGAAAATCATTTGCAGCTTATCAAGTTAACAGCAGGCTCTGTTAGAGTCTGGGCCCTAATCAATAACAGTCAAACAAAAATGTCAGTCAGCCATCAGGTGGGTTTGTTAGATAATAATGCTCCAGTACAGCGGTTTCCCAAATATTTTGGTCTCAGGATTCCTTCACACTCTTAAAAATTATTAAGGATCTCCAAGATCTTTTGTTTATGTGGGTTATATCTGTTAATATTCATAGTGCTAGAAATTAAAACAAAATTTAAACATATTCACTTAACAACAATAAACCATTTACATATTAACATAAATAACATTTAAAAAACCCTCAGTTTCCAACACAAAAGATATTAGTGAGTGGAGTACCATCATTTTAAAGGGTGGCAAATCATTGTGATTTCAAAGTAATTTATTGATGACAGTAATAGAAGTTACAGAGATTATAGCAGAAATAACCAAAGATACCTAGTAAGAGTACAGTAAAAGTACTGAGTAATGAGTTAATCTCTAAAAACTCATATATGTATATCCTCAACCTACCACATTAGGAAATTCTAGAAAACACAAGAATAGTCAACCACATTTCCCATTAGCTACCACAGTGATGACAGCATTGTACATCACATAACCTTGGAAACTCTACTGTACATTCATAAAATAAATGAGAGTGGAAAAGGCAAATAACCTTTGAATTATGAAAACAGTTTCAATTTCACACATTGCCCCGCCCTCCCCCAGGGCCACAGACCACACTTCAAGAACCTCTGCTGTAGTGTAACATTGAAAGGGCATGCAGTAATCTCTTTTCCTTTTCAGTACTTTTTAAAAACATTTTTAATAAGAATGTAACTTGATATAGCCTTCTAAAGGCCATTGGACCCTTGATCCTAAGTCTCTTTCATACAGAAATATTCATAAGTACACACAGACGCAGGCACACACGGTGTGATTATGGCTGTAAATTCAGCAGTGCTCACTGTAGCTCGAAAACCTATTTCCTCATAGAAGAATGATCTTAAAAGTGACAGCATGTGTATACATACATATGCATAAATTTATATACACATACATAAATATTCATGATATATTGTCAAGTGAAAAGATTTGCAAAACAATCTATGGTGTTTTTCCTATTTGAAAATCAAACTTTATATGAGCACATTTAGATACTTGAAAATACATGTATTTTAGAAGTCTAGAAATACACACCCAACTGTAGTATCTCTAGGGAATATGATGAGAAGGGAATGGGGCAGAACAAATCTCACTTCTTTATTTTATAGACTACTAGACTATTTGAATTTTTACAATGAGCATATTACTTTTGTTATTAAAAAAAACTAAAAACGAGGTAAATAAGAGAAATAGTGACTAAATGCGATGTATATATATCCTGGATTGAATCATTAAAAAGGACATTTGTGGAGTGTGGTGAAATCCAAACAAAGCTTACAATTTAGCTTTACCAATTAAATAAAAACTTAAAAATACTCAGAAAAACACATGAACTGCAAAAACTCAACCCAGGAAATGGTGGCATTATTCACTGATAATCAGGGGCGAACATGGCCAGAAACTTTCATACAACCTATGAAAGGTCCTGCGGTGAAGATAGTATAGTTTTTCCTGGGTTTGTACAAAGATTTATTTAAGTCACCAGGGAACAGAAGATCAATATTAGTTTTGCTTTCTTTATGGGAAGACCCGGAAAGTGTCCCCAGCATTAGCCTCAACTGGTGCTTTGCAGGATGAGCTGCACCACAGGGCACAATCTATGGCAACAGCTATAAAGAACAGAATTTCAATTTGGGGGTCTTTTCACTGCACATTCTGAATATCTGTCTTCTTTATTATTCCATCTAGTCACATTTAATGATTTTCTCCTCTTCCAATTTTGAAGAAGAAATAATTATTCATTCCCTATATGTCACTCCAAAGAAGCCTCCAGCTATGCTAACAGGTGAGTGTTCTGGAACAAGTCTGCCCTCTGAAGCTCCTGCTTCCACCACAGTCAAGTGGCTTCTCCTCTCCCAGAGTGACCATTCAGTCCATTTCAGCCTTGTGCGCCAGGCAAATCGTTACTGGAAAAGGTAGTGAATAGGGAAAGTTTCAAATGCTAGTTAAAACCCATCGCAAGAAAAACTGCCCTGGCCTGTCCCATTAGCAGCACTTTCCTCTCCTCTCCCTGAGGACGTGCTGACCACCCAGTGGCAGCAGTGAGCTCTACAGCACGTGGCACCACCATTTCACATTTAAATTAAAATACATTGTCCACTTCAGAATTCAAATATCTATTTTTTTAATGGGAAAGGGGAAGGTGATAATTAGTGAATTCAATAAATAGGTTCTTTTAAATATGTGCCAAATATAGTTTACCAATATGGCACCTTTGATACATACAGTAAGGCACAAAACGAAATACAGAGGATGATCTCAACTATGTATGTTATCTTAAAAGGTTAGAAATTTAGTTTGCCTGATTGGACAGTTGATGGTCTTAGGAATTACTTTTTAAAGATAAGGTAGGTTCTTTTTCAAGTCATTGTCTTCTAGAGATATATTCTGAAATATAAAAGAATAAAATAAGATGTCTGGGCATTTATTTCAAAATAGTATCAGATGGAATGGATGATGTGTGGATGAAAACACCACTGGCAACGGATTGATAAAATACCAAAGCTGCATGATGGTTGGAAAGAGGGGCGGTTACATTATTCTCTATACTTTCATATTATATATATGTTTGAAATTTCTCAAAATAAAGGTTTTTAAAAAACCATAAAAAGGAGAAAGATATTTTAAACAAAGATACTACTAAAAAACTGAAAAATATAACGAATGGAGATTCAGGTAAAGGTCTATATTAAAACAGTCCACTGTCTCTCTCCTTATGCTCCAACTTCCTTGAAATTATATTTTTAAAAAGAACTGAAGACATACAACACGTAAGGAATACAAGATAAAGGGTGATATCAGGGTAATGCTGGTTTTGACAAACTTCTGAGTTCCTCAAAATGTGGTCCCACAGACAAACCTCATCAGCATCATCTGGAAATTTATTCAAAATACAAATTCTCAGGCCACATCTCCCCACCCGCCCCACCTTAACAATAAACCCTGGGGGTGGGTGCGCACTGAAGTCTGAGAACCACGGTAAAGCCGAACAGCCTGACAAGAAACCAGAGACAGAAGCCTCAGCCCAAAGACCTGGAGACACAGTTAGAAAGGTAAAAGCAATTTAGAGATACTGCAAGCTGGACTAGCCAAGTAACAGAAAGCTGGAGGCTTCCAGCTGCCACAGCCAGGTTTTAACCTGGATAGTAAAGCAAAAGCGACTGGTTGGTGTGAATGGGAGACAGTTCTGCACAGAAGAGAAAAGCTCTAACCTCAGGATAAAGCCCTTTGTATCTGGGGTTAAGAGCCTAGATCTTCTGTCCACTCCCGATCCATATATTCTAAAAAGTCGGCATTAACAAGCCCCTTTTCTCAGTCAAGGTAAATGTATTTTGGAGTAAAGAATGGTTATACAGATGTGGAAAAATCCACACCAACTACCAATATATTAATCAGGTGACTCTCTCTTATATGTAAGATTGATCCTTTAAGGACAACAAATAAAATAGTGGTAAAGAGAATAAGTAAATTGAACAAACAGAATGGGAAAAAGAGAGATAATCCAAGGAATAGAAAATACCGTGACAACTCTCACTGGTATCTTCAGAAATGTAAGGGCACTGCAACTATGAAAAAAGGACAAGAAAGCAATCTTGCATATTTAAAAACAAATTACTAAACTTAAAAATGAAATTAAAAAGCTAAATAATGATGTAATGGGCATGGCAAAAGAAGTAATTAGTGATCTGGAGGATAACATTTGATGAAATCTTCCAAAACACAGAAAAAAGGCAAGACAAAATATGAAAGTCCAGTGACAGAGATCAAATCAGGAGGTTTAATATTCACTTGATAAGAGCCAGGAAAATGAAACAGATAAAACTTAAAGAAAAGAAATCATTTTAGAAATTGCCCTTAGTTCAAGAATGGCATATTTCTTCAGAGTGAGAAGAGGCTGGGGCAAGCAAAATGAATGACAAACATCTCACGTGTTGCCTAGGCACAAACTGGTAAAATTTAGGACTGCAAGCATATAAAGAAAATCCTAAAAGTTTTTCACGAGGGGAAAAAAGCAGAATTTTACCAATAAAAAGAAAAAGAATCAGATTGGTGTCTGCTTTTTAATTGGCAATACTGGATGCCAGCAAACAACGATGCTGTAACTTCAAAATTCTGAAAGTAAATGATTTTTAACCTAACACACAAACTCAATTTTTAAAAACTCAAATGAAGGATTCAATATTGATGATATACTACTGTAAACCAAAAAATTAAATAAAATAAAAACCCTCGGATGAAAGAAAAAGCAGTGAGAAGCAAACAATAAAACGTAAAGAGTAGTCTAAAATAACTATGCACAATGTTAAAACATACACAAATACACACCAAACTAATAGAGATTAATATGAAACAAACCCCACATGATTGCACCAGGAGAAAAGGTGTGGATGGGAAATGAAAGAATGCTAAGGTTATTGTACTAATTGGAAAATATATAGAAGATATGGCTACTGATTAACTCTATACATAAAAAAAAAGGGTAACCACTAAAGGAATACAATAGATTTAATTATTTCCAAACCACTAGGAGGAAAAACAGAAAAAACAGCACTCAATCATGCCAATAAAATGCTGAAATAAAAACAAGAAACAACATATAGAAAACACAAAGATGGCAGGAATTGTCCAAACATTTCAACAGTTTATTTATTTTTATTATTTTTTTATAATTTGTTTGGTATCATTAATCTACAATTACATGTGCAATATTATGGTTATTAAACTACCTCTTTCATGAGGTCCCCCACACCAACCCCATTACAGTCACTGTCCATCAGCGTAGTGAGATGCTATAGAATCACTACTTGTCTTCTCTGAGTTGTACAGCCCTCCCCGTGCCCCCCCAACATTACATGCGCTAATCATAATGTCCCTTTTCCCCCCTATCCCTCCCTTCCCACCCATCTTCCCCAATCCCTTTCCCTTTGGTAATTATCAGTCCATTCTTGGGTTCTGTGAGTCTGCTGCTGTTTTGTTCCTTCAGTTTTTTTCTTTGTTCTTATACTCCACATATGAGTGAAATCATTTGATACTTGTCTTTTTCAGCTTGGCTTATTTCACTGAGCATAATACCCTCTAGCTCCATCCATGTTGTTGCAAGTGGTAGGATTTGTTTTCTTCTTATGGCTGAATAATATTCCATTCTGTGTATGCAACACTTCTTTATCCATTCATCTACTGATGGACACTTAGGTTGCTTCCATTTCTTGGCTATTGTAAATTGTGCTGCGATAAACATAGGGGTGCATCTGTCTTTTTCAAATTGGACTGCTGCATTCTTAGGGTAAATTCCTAGGAGTGGGATTGCTGGGTCAAATGGTATTTCCATTTTGAGTTTTTTGAGGAACCTCCATACTGCTTTCCACAATGGTTGAACTAATTTGCAGTCCCAACAGCAGTGTAGGAGGGGTCCCTTTTCTCCACATCCTCACCAACATTTGTTGTTGTTTGTGTTTTGGATGTTGGCCATCCTCACTAGTGTGAGGTGATATCTCATTGTGGTTTGAATCTGCATTTCTCTGATGATTAGCGATGTGGAGCATCTTTTCATGTGCCTGTTGGCCATCTGAATTTCTTCTTTGGAGAAGTGTCTCTTCAGCTCCTCTGCCCATTTTGTAACTGGCTTATTTGCTTTTTGTTTGTTGAGGTGCGTAAGTTCTTTATATATTTTGGATGTCAACCCCTTATCAGATACATCATTTATGAATATATTCTCCCATACTGTAGGATGTCTTTTTGTTCTACTGATGGTGTCCTTTGCTGTACAGAAGCTTTTCAGCTTGATATAGTCCCACTTGTTCATTTTTGCTTCTGTTTCCCTTGCCTGAGGTGATATGTTCATGAAGTTGCTCATGTTTATGTCCAAGAAATTTTTGCCTATGTTTTTTTCTAAGAGTTTTATGCTTTCATGACTTACATTCAGGTCTTTGATCCACCTTGAGTTTACCTTTGTGTATGGGGCTAGACAGTAGTCCAGTTTCATTCTCTTACATGTAGCTGTCCAGTTTTTCGAACACCAGCTGCTGAAGAGACTGTCATCTCCCCATTGTATATCCAAGGCTCCTTTATCAAATATTAATTGACTGTATATGGTTGGGTTAATGTTTGGATATTCTATTCTGTTCCACTGGTCTTTGGGTCTGTTTTTGTGCCAGTACCAAATTGTCTTGATTACTGTGGCTTTGTAGTAGAGCTTGAAGTCAGGGAGCGTCATTCCCCCCGTTTTATTCCTCCTTCTCAGGATTGCTTTGGCTATTCGGGGTCTTTTGTGGTTTCATATGAATTTTAGAAATCTTTGTTCCAGTTCATTGAAGAAAGCTGGTGGTATTTTGATAGGCATTGCATTGAATCTGTAGATTGCTTTAGCTAGTATAGCCATTTTGACAATACTTATTCTTCCTAGCCAAGAGCATGGGATGAATTTCCATTTGTTAGTGTCCTCTTTAATTTCTCTTAGGAGTGTCTTGTAGTTTTCAGAGTACAGGTCTTTCACTTCCTTCGTCAGGTTTATTCCTAGGTATTTTATTCTTTTTAATGCAATTGTGAATGGAATTGTTTTTCTGATTTCTCTGTTAGTTCATCGTTAGTGTATAGGAAAGCAACAGATTTCTGTGTGTTAATTTTGTATCCTGCAACTTTGCTGAATTCAGATATTAGTTCTAGTAGTTTTGGAGTGGAGTCTTTAGGGTTTTTTTTATGTACAATATCAAGTCATCTGCAAATAGTGACAATTTGACTTCTTTACCGATCTGGATGCTTTGTATGTCTTTGTTTTGTCTGATTGCCATGGCTAGGACCTCCAGTACTCTGTTGAATAACAGTGGAGAGAGTGGGCATCCCTGTCTTGTTCCCGATCTTAGATGAAAAGCTTTCAGCTTCTTGCTGTTAAGTATATTAGCTGTGGGTTTGTCATATATGGCCTTTATGAAGTTGAGGTGTTTGCCCTCTATACCCATTTTGTTGAGAGTTGTAATCAGGAATGGATGCTGAATTTTGTCAAATGCTTTTTCAGCATCTATGGAGATGATCATGTGGTTTTGTTCTTCTTTTTGTTGATGTGGTGGATGTTGATGGATTTTCTAATGTTGTACCATCCTTGCATCCCTGGGATGAATCCCACTTGATCCTGGTGTATGATCCTCTTGATGTATTTTTGAATTTGGTTTGCTAATATTTTGTTAAGTATTTTTGCATCTACGTTCATCAGGGATATTGGTCTGTAATTTTCTTTTTTTGGTGAGGTCTTTGCCCGGTTTTGGTATTAGAGTGATACTGGCTTCCTAGAATGAGTTTGGAAGTATTCCCTCCTCTTCTATTTTTTGGAAAACTTTAAGGAGAATGGGTCTTATTTCTTCTCTGTATGTCTGGTAGAATTCAGAGGTGAATCCATCAGGTCCGGGGGTTTTGTTCTTGGGTAGTTTTTTGATTACTGATTCAATTTCATTGCTGGTGATTGGTCTGTTTAGTTTTTCTGTTTCTTGCTTGGTCAGTCTTGGAAGGTTGTATTTTTCTAAGAAGTCCATTTCTTCTATGTTTTCCAGCTGGTTAGCATATGGATTCTCATAATATTCTCTTATAATTCTTTGTATTTCTGTGGGTTCTTGTCGTGATTTTTCCTTTCTCATTTCTGATTCTGTTTATGTGTGTAGCTTCTCTTTATCTCTTAATTTGTCTGGCTAGGGCTTTGTCTATTTTGTTTATTTTTTCAAAGAACCAGCTCTTGGTTTCATTGATTTTTTTCTATTGTTTTATTCTTCTCAATTTTATTTATTTATTCTCTGATCTTTATTATGTCCCTCCTTCTGGTGACTTTGGGCCTCATTTGTTCTTCTTTTTCCAGTTTCAGTAATTGTGTCTTTAAAGTATTCATTTGGGAATGTTCTTCCTTCTTTAAATAGGCCTGGATTGCAATATACTTTCCTCTTAGAACTGCCTTTGCTGCGTCCCACAGAAGTTGTGGCTTTGTGTTGTTGTTGTCATTAGTCTCCATATATTCTTTGATTTGTTTTGATTTGGTCGTTAACCCAGATTAATTAGGAGAATGTTGTTAAGTCTCCATGTATTTGTGAGCCTTTTTGATTTCTTTCGAAAATTTATCTCTAGTTTTATACCTTTGTGATCTGAGAAGTTGGTTGGTAGTATTTCAATATTTTTGAATTTACTGGTTTTCTTTTTGTGGCCTAGTATGCGGTCTATTCTGGAAAATGTTCCATGCGCACTTGAGAAGAATGTGTATCCTTTTGCTTTTGGGTGTAGAGTTCTGTAGATGTCTCTTAGGTCCATCTGTTGTAGTGTGCTGTTCAGTGCCTCTGTGTCTTTACTTATTCTCTGTCTGGTTGATCTGTCCTCTGGAGTGAGTGGTGTGTTGAAGTCTCCGAAAATGAATGCATTGCTGTCTATTTCCTCCTTTAATTCTGTTAGTATTTGTTTCACATATGCTGGCACTCCTGTGTTGGGTGCATATGTATTTATAATGGTTATATCCTCTTGTTTGACTGACCCCTTCACATTATGTAATGGCCTTCTTTATCTCTTGCTACTTTCTTCGTTTTGAAGTCTATTTTGTCTGATACAAGTACTGCAACACCTGCTTTTTTCTCCCTTTTGTTTGCATGAAGTATCTTTTTCCATCCCTTCACTTTTAGTCTGTGCATATCTTTGGGTTTGAGGTGAGTCTCTTGTAAGCAGCATATAGATGGGTCTTGCTTTTTTATCCATTTTGTTACTCTGCGTTTTTTGATTGGTGCATTCAGTCCATTTACGTTTAGGGTGATTATCGAAAGATATGTACTTATTGCCATTGCCGGCTTTAGATTCGTGGTTACCAAGGGTTCAAGGGTTGCTTCTTTACTATCTAACAATCTAACTTAACTTTCTTGTTAAGTTATTGTAAACACAGTCTGATGTTTCTTTATTTCTCTCCCTTCTTATTCTTCCTCCTCTATTCTTTATATACTAGGTGTTTTATTATTTGCCTTTAGTTAGTATTTGGATGGTCTGCTTTCTTTGCTATGATTTTATTTTCTCTGGTGACATCTTTTTAGCCTTAGGTGTGCTTCCATCTAGAGCAGTCCATTTAATATATCCTGTAGTGGTGGTTTATGAGAGGCAAACTCTCAACTTTCGTTTATCTGGAAATTGTTTAATCCCTCCATCATATTTAAATGATAATCGTGCTGGATACAATATTCTTGGTTCGAGGCTCTTCTGTTTCATAACATTAAATATATCATGCCATTCTCTTTTGGCCTGTAAGGTTTCTGTTGAGAAGTCTGATGATAGTCTGATGGGTTTTCCTTTGTAGGTGATCTTTTTTCTCTCTGTAGCTGCCTTTAATACTCTGTCTTTATCTTTGATCTTTGCCATTTTAATTATTATGTGTCTTGGTGTTGTCTTCCTTGGGTCCCTTGTGTTGGGAGATTTGTGTGCTTCCATGGACTGCGAGACTATTTCCTTCCCCAGCATGGGGAAGTTTTCAGCAATTATTTCTTCAAAGACACTTTCTATCCCTTTTTCTCTCTCTTCTTCCTCTGATACTCCTATAATGCGAATATTGTTCCGTTTGGATTGGTCACACAGTTCTCTTAATATTCTTTCATTCCTAGAGATCCTTTTATCTCTCTCTGCCTCAGCTTCTCTGTATTCCTGTTCTATGATTTCTATTTCATTAACAGTCTCTTGCATGTCGTTCAGTCTGCTGCTAAGCCTGTCGATCACTTGTCTCATTTCTGCATTCTTTCCTCACTTCCCTCACTTCCTCCCTTAGCTCTTGCATATTTCTCTGTAGATCCATCAGTATGGTTATGACTTTTGTTCTGAATTATTTTTCAGGAAGGTTGTGCATTTCCATCCCTTCAGGTTCCCTGTCTGGTGTTTTCTGGGTAAGTTTTGTTTGTACCATATTCCTCTGTCTTTCATGGCGAAAGAAGTGGTCACTGGTAGGTGCCATGTATGTCAGCTGGGCTCTTTAAGACTGTTAAAAAGAAAAAAAAGAAAAGAGAGAGAAAAAAAAAACCACTCACCGGGAGTAGATTCTGTGGGGGTGCTGTAGGTGGCGCTATTGCTCCACTATTTCGCAGCCGTGGCTGCACTGCTCCGCAGGGCCTTTTGTAGGTCTGGCTAGGGCAGGAACGAATGGGAGGCTGTTGATCTCTGTGGGAAGTCTCTGTGCAGCTACTTTTTCCCAGTCGCCAGCCAAGGGTTCCGAAATTCCCCAGGACTCCCAGCCTCCTGGGCTGAGTGTGCTGGGACGATCCTGCTCCTCCATTGGGCCCCTATCACTTTAAGACTGCTAAAAAAGTGCGCACTTTTCTTTTGTCCCGGGGAGCCAGCTGCGAGGACCCGGGTACGTGGATCACCAGGGCTGGTTATTTCGCATGCCTGTACTTCCACTCCCTCCCGGTTCTGAATCCTCTCCTCCTGCCGGTGCGGTGGGGTGGGGGAGTGCTCGGGTCCTGCCGAGATGCGGCTCCATATCTTGCCCGCCTCGCGGGGTGCCGAGTCTTCTCACATGTAGATGCAGGCTGGGTGCTGTCCTGTATCTTCTGGTCTCTGTGTTAGGAATAGCTGTATTTGTTGTATTTTCATAAATACATATGGTTTTGGGAGGAGATTTCCACCGCCCTGCTCACGCCGCCTTCTTCCCGGAAGCACATTTCAACAGTTTAAATTAATACAAATGGGTTTAACTTCCCAGAAACTATTCGATTGAACAAAAAGCTGTTTTGCCTAAATTAACTGGGAAAAACAGAAGTCAATCAAGAAAGTATTGAGGATAAGAAAGGATATTTCAGTTAGAAAAGCACAACTCACCAACAGTCATATAATGAATGCCTTCACATCTCAGAAATCAATTCATTAAATGGACAGCAAGATAACAAGGTAGGTTTGAATAATAAACTAAATCCAAAAAAAAACCTTATATCCAAGAACTGGCACACCTAACCCCCCAAAACTCTGAATATTTACAAATATTAACCATGTATTCTATGAAGCAGAAACCACACAGGCTATGTTCTATCTGCTTGGAAATTTTAAACAGACTTAAATAATTCCTGAGTTAGATGTAAAGGCAATTGAACCTGAAATTATACACTGGAGATAAGAGTCACCAGAGCTGAAGCCTGTCAGACACAGCCAAGGGGGCACTCAGGGGAGCATTTTCAGTCTTAAATACATTTATTACAAACAAGAAAGATTAAAAATAAAACTTTGCCCAATACACTTTAAAGTGGTGATTGTGTCAATATCCCCAGAGATACGGTGGTTTGTGAAGTAGCTTAGGAACCTATGAATTTATTTATGTATTTAAAGCCTGTTGAATTTGCATACTAACCTGTATTAAGAATACAAACTAAGTCATATTTTAGAATATCAATTCAGTTTGTAACATTAGTTACTTCATCCTGATGAGATGAATTGGGTTAGTAGTCACATCTTTGAATAATTATAAAAATTAAATGGAGCTCCTTGAAGTCAGGCAAAAGGCCTTATTCATTTTTGTATTTTCAATCCATGCACAGTGTGGCATATAAGTAAGCACTTAACTATATTGTAGGAACTGAATTAATCAATGCATTGGACAGAGAATTTTCCAAAATACAGGGTTCTTTGGAGGAACACAGTGAAACAGAATAAAAAGGTCTGTATGGTGGTTAAAATGTTAGGTAACACTGACCGTAACATGAATTTTAATCTCAGTTCTGTGATGTCATAGTGTTACATGTCAGGTGTTCCAGGATTCAGGATAGGATCTTAAAAATATAGAGGAGCACAAGGGCTGACAGCTGCTATCAGCTTTCTTGCCTTACTTCTTGCAGCCAAGAGTCACGGACTTCAATAACCACAATGTCAGATAATATTAATTTTTCAACTATAACAGCAGACTGATTTTGAAAATCTAGTCCCTGTTGGCTGTGTGTCAAAAGGGTAGCGAGCTCTAGCTAACACAAGTAACTAGAACATAAGATCAAAATTTCTGATATTAAGGGAAACAAAAAGATCTCATTAACTTTATTTAAAATACTGAAAAGGGATCAATTACTATTTTCATAGGACAAATTTTAATTAAACCTGAAAACTTAAGTAACATTATTTCACAAACAACTGTTTATGCTCTAAGAAATTCGTTGAACCTCATCAAGTACTACACATACTTTATACTTTACATACTTTTGCACAGGGAAATAAAAAAGATCCAATTCTGAACCATAAAAAAAAAGGCACTTCAATTTAATCTGAATGTACATACAGGCCAGATCTATATTAACATTTTAAATGTTCACTATTTGAGCCAGTAAAGTAGTGCCAATAGGTGAATTTCAACATGTCCTTTGATATAAACAGCAAAAACTTAAATTTTAAGACCCTCTTACTGTATTATTTTGATTTGGTTTATTTTAAAATTATTCCCCCCTTGCTAGTTAAAGAATGACTCTTACTCTCCTGCATTAAAAATAAAATGACTATATTTCGCTGCTCAGCCTACAGCTTTGCTCAGCTGAATTAAACATTTTTAAAGCTTTTTTCTTTACTGCTAAATCAGTATCTTCAATTCTCAACTGGTCCAAGAGCAGACTTCATTACACGACAGCAATACATACAAATAAAAAGTAGAATTCTGTAAGCAAAAATTAAGTATGAGCCCAAAAATAAAGACATGGTCTTAAAAATCAGTTATGTATTTATTTGCATAGATTCAAAGGAAAGACTTGAAAATCCACTGTAAGATCCTATGAGGCTTATAATTTAATTACCAATCCAGTTTTTTAAAAAAAGGTTTTCCTCCACTAACTTGAGGATATTACTGTTTTACATGCTTCGGTTACATATGCTGAAACATCAGAGACCTACTCATCTTCAATTTTCACAGAATTAGTATTAAGTCCAAAAAAGTCTTTTTTGATGATGTACCGAACACACTGCAAAATCACATTTCTTTCATGTCGAATGTCTGGAGCTAAAAGCTAAAAAACAATAAATAAAAAAGATTAGCTTGTAAGCAAAATATATCCAAGAAACATAGTCTAAAATATAATGTATGCCTTATCTATATGAAGAACACAGAACAGTAAAGATGTGTACTATATTATTTTGCACAAGAACAATTCCTTTTAACTTATACCAAGACTAGCTTTTTAAACAGCACAAAGGTTCATATTTGGGGTCCTTTCTAGGAGTATCTAACAAGAGACAGGAAAAATGGGTTGAAAGTCTACAATCCTTTAATCTAAAGATGTCAAAGAGGACCCCTCCAAAACCCAAATCTATAATCAGTGTAGAAATTGGTAAGTAGATACAGTATATACAGTAATAGTGAAATTAACAATTTAAAAAATCCAAACATTCCTGGGCTCTTTTAACTTCCCATTTTTGTACTTACTGTAATTGAAAGAAAGCTAAAAATCCATTATTTGTGGATTCACAATCAAGGAATCATGTGATTTTCCAAAAAGGATAAAGTGACTAACTAGCCAATTAATTTTCTTATGTCACTAATGTAGTTCAGAAACGCTATACAGGACCTTTCAATGGAAAAGTGATTTAATTTATCACTTATAAGATAAACATTTAAAATATGCAATTTATTTTATATGGCACCAAAATTTATAGAATAGTACATTTCAGATTAATTTTAATAAGAAGTAAGTGTGTCTATATGCAATGCCTCATAAAGGATAGCCACAGAACACTTTAGCTGACAGCTGATAGCAGAAGCACTAACTGACAAGGCCAAAAAAAGAAAAAAAACAAAAAACCCGATTTTACATCAAATGCCAAAAGTTTACTAGTTCACTAAAAAAAGTCTTGGATCTTTGAAGAGCTGCATGTCCATTACGCAGAATTAAAACATGTATCGCTATCTCTTCATAATCCAAAGAAAGGGAACAGATTTTTGAGCGTACCATACTGATAATAAAACCAATAATGTACAAAATAAGCACATTTTTCTCCCATCAGCCTGCCATTCAATTTAGCTGTGCTTTCAATGAATACTTTAAAAATGTTACTACACCTCAATACATACTTCCTTACCAACCAGTTAAACCTGGATTCTTTTAAGTTCTGAAAATTGTTATTCCACATTTACTGAACATAGCCATGTGCCAAACATAGTTTCCAGATTAAGATACACAGATGAGTCTTCAAGCATGTCTCTGGTGACCTTTAAACACACATACGTGCACACATGCACGAACTCCATTTTCACGTATGAGAAGAACACAAAGATAGAGTGTAAAGAAAAACCATTCACCATTTCCAGCAGATATGGATGATGAGTTCTTGGTTCAAATAATGTTTGATAGTTGTGATAACCTTTTTTCCTCTTATTTATCCTTTTAAAACTTTTCTTTTGATTTTCATACTTGACTTCTGAGAAATTTCTAACAGTCACTTTAACATCTTGACTTGGTCTCTTAGGAGTACTGCTATGAAAAACCTGGTCTTCTGCCAGAACGTCTGCTTCAGTCTTGATGGGAGCTTCTAAATGTAATGAAAAACAAACACAGAAATTTTGAAGAAAAAAAAAAAGGCAGAACTTCCAAAAATAACCAGAAAGCCATAATAATCCCATTCCCAAGACATAATACTGGCTACTTAATTAGTACGAGACATTTATAATGTATTGCAGTATTTTTCAAATTGGGAGCTATAACTGCTAAGAATTGAGGACTATATAAAGGAATAAAGATTGCCAGGAACACTCAATATGTAGATAAATAAAAGAGATATACTTTCTTATCTGAAAAAGAATTTTTAAGATAATTGACTATTTAAAGCAAAAAATAGTAACAAGCAATGTGGGGTTTATAACATCTATAGAAATAAAATCTATGATAACCATAGAACAAAGGAAGGGAAGAGGAAAATATAAGTGTATTGCTGTAAAATTCTTAAATTACGTATCAAGTGGTATATCATTGGAAAGTATACTGTGATAAAGCTGTACACTATAACCTCTAGACCAACTTCAAAAGGATAAAGCAAACAGGTATAACTAATAAGTCAGTATTTGCACTGTCCTATACGTATAGGATTAATCCAAACGCAGGAAAAGAATGAAAACAGAAAAGCAGACTGAGACAAATAAAAACAAACTGTATCAATAATTACAATATATGTAAATAGTTAAAATACCCCACTTAAAAGGCTGAGTATTCAGACAGGGGAAAAATAAAGCAAACACAAGACTAGTTACCATGTTTCAAGAAACCAACTTTAAATTGCTGGCAGTCCTCACTTTGCACAATCTGAACTGAGATTAAATCTCAGATACCAAGGAACAGCATGAAGTGAGAACTGCCAGTATAAAGTTCACAGGTTAAAAGTAAAAGGGGGAGATTCAAGATGGCGGCATGAGAGGTGAGACAGAGAATTCCTCCCAAAACCACATATATTGTGAAAATACAGTTAATGCAACCAGCCCTAAAACAGCAACAGGAAAGAAGGCTGCACCAGACTGCATACAGACCTCATGAACAGAGCTGACCTCAGGAAACAGGGTAACATATGAAAGCCTTGATTTGGCGGGACCTGAGCCCTTCCCCCACCCAAGCTCACCAGTGGGAGAAAGAGAAACGGAGCAGGAGGGGGTGGAAGCCTAGAACTGCTGAACACCCAGCCCTGGAGGTCTGCTTTGGACCACAGACCTACACTGTGTGGTGCTCTGGAGGTTGCTGGGGTTGGGGAGCTGGGACAGGCAGAGTGCTTGAAAGATTGATTCTGCCCCTTTGTGGAGGACAGGGATCCACATGCAACTGCTCTGGGACAAAAGAAAGGCAGGTGGTCTGAGAGGCTTCCTAGCAGCGAGAGGGCTGCTGATGGGGCGGGGTTTGCACAGAGCTTGCTATGGGGGAAAAGGGATAGGTAGACAAGGTTGTCTGGGTGCACCCTGCCCAGAGGGTTGGGAACTTTGAGGAGCTACAGGGGCCCCATCCCCTGGCTGCCTACTTAGCTTCGAGGCCTTCGACTGTGACACGCAGCCTGCTGCAACTTCCTTCTGGCCTGCCGGAACCTGCTCACAAACTGGCAGTCACTGCCCTGGCGTCAGGCCAGCTGGAGGCCCTGCCTACAACAGCTAGAGACGCTAAGCACAGAGGCTTACACCTGTGTGCTTGGCCCACTGGCTCTGATACTGGAGACAGGCACTGCAGCTGGGAATCAGGAAACAGCTCTTTCCTGCCCCAAGGCACCAGCACCGCTCCCCTACAACCCTGAACCTCACTCTAGGAGCTGAGCAGCTCCAGAGACTAGAGCTTTTGGGCATTAGAGGGCACCACACAGAATTATGAAACGTCAAAGGAACCTGGTTCAGACCAAAATATCACAAACCCCAAATGAAACTGAACTCAACAGTCGTCCTGAGAGTTTAAAATAAAAATCATAAACAGGCTCATGGAGGTACAGAAAAATATTCAAGAACTCAGGGATGAATTTAAGATGGAGATACAATCATTAAGAAATTTCATATCTGAAATGAAACATACAACGGAGGAATTTAAAAGCATATTAGATGTAGTAGAAGAGACGGTAAATGGGATAGAAATTAAAGAAGAGGAATACAAAGAAGCTGAGGCACAGAGAGAAAAAAGGAACTCTAAGAATGAAAGAATATTGAGAGAACTGTGTGACAAATCCAAACGAAACAATATCCGCATTATTGGGGTACCAGAAGAAGAGAGAGAAAAAGGGATAGAAAGTGTTACTGAGGAAGTAATTGCTGAAAACTTCCCCAATCAGGGGAAGGAGATAGTCTCTCAAGCCATGGAGGTGCACAGGATCTCACAACACAAGGGACCCAAGGAAGACAACAAGACATATAATAATTAAAATGGCAAAGATCAAGGATAAAGACAGACTTTTACAAGCAGCTATAGAGAGAAAAAAGATCACATACAAAGGAAAACCCACTAGACTATCATCAGATTTCTCAACAGAAACCTTACAGGCCAGAAGGGAGTGGAACATTTTCAAGAACAGATCATATACTAGGCCACAAAAAGAACCTTAGTAAATTCAAAAATATTTAAATTGTACCGACCAGGTTCTCAGATCACAAAAGTATGAAACTAGAAATAAATTACACAAAGAAAACAAAGAAGCCCACAAACACATGGAGGCTTAATAACATGCTCCTAAATAATCAATGGATCAGTGACCAAATAAAAACAGAGATCAAGCAATATATGGAGACAAATGACAATAATTCAACAACACAAAATCTGTGGGACGCAGCGAAGGCCTACCTCAGGAAAGAAGAACAATCCCAAATGAACAGTCTAAACTCACAATTAATGAAACTAGAAAAAGAAGAACAAATGAGGCCCAAAGTCAGTAGAAGGAGGGACATAAAAAAGATTTGAGCATAAATAAATAAAATCGAGAAGAATAAAACAATAGAAAGAATCAATGAAAGCAAGAGCTGGTTCTTTGAGAAAATAAATAAAATAGATAAACCCCTAGCCAGACTTATCAAGAAAAAAAGAGAGTCTACACACATACACAGAATCAGAAATGAGAAAGGAAAAATCACTATGGACACCATAGAAATACAAAGAGTTATGAGACAATACTATGAAAAATTATATGGTAACAAACTGGATAACCTAGAAGAAACGGACAACTTTCTAGAAAAATACAACCTTCCAAGACTGACTCAGGAAGAAACAGAAAATCTGAATAGACCAATTATCAGCAAGGAAATTGAATTGGTAATCAAAACACTACCTAAGAACAAAAGTCCTAGAACAGATGGTTTCATTGCTGAATTTCATCAAACATTTAGTGAAGACCTAATACTCATCCTCCTTAAAGTTTTCCAAAAAGTAGAAGAGGAGGGAATACTCCCAAACTCATTCTACAAGGCCAACATCACTCTAATACCAAAACCAGGCAAAGACACCATAAAAAAAGAAAATTACAGACCAATATCCCTAATGAACATACATGCAAAAATACTCAACAAAATACGAGTAAAACGATTTCAAAAGTATATCAAAAAGATCATCCATCATGATGAAGTGGGATTCATCCCAGGGATGCAAGGATGGTACAACATTAGAAAATCCATCAACATCATCTACCACATCAACAAAAAGAAGGACAAAAACCATGATTATCTCCACAGATGCTGAAAAAGCATTTGCTGAAAAAGCATTTGACAAAATTCAACAGCCATTCATGACAAAAACTCTCAGCAAAATGGGTATAGAGGGCAAGTACTTCAACATAATAAAGGCCATATATGACAAACCAACAGCCAACATTATACTTAACAGTGAGAAGCTGAAAGCTTTTCCTTTAAGATGAGGAACATGACAAGGATGCCCACTCTCCCCACTTTTTTACACATGGTTCTGGAGGTCCTAGCCACAGCAATCAGACAACACAAAGAAATAAAAGGTATCGAGATTGGTAAGGAAGAAGTCAAACGGTCCCTGTTTGCAGATGACATGATACTGTATATAAAAAACCCTGAAGAATCCACTCCAAAACTACTAGATCTAATATCTGAATTCATTGCGGGATACAAAATTAACACACAGAAATCTGTTGCATTCCAATACACTAATAATGAACAAGCAGTAAGAGAAATCAGGAAAACAATTCCATTCACAATCGCATTAAAAAGAATAAAATACCTAGGAATAAACCTAACCAATGAAGTGAAAGACCTATAGTCTGAAAACTACAGGACACTCATGAGAGAAATTAAAGAAGATACCAATAAATGAAATACATCCTGTGCTCACGGACTGTAAGAATTAATACTGTCAAATGGCCATCCTGCCTAAAGCAATCTACAGAGTCAGTGCAATCCCTACCAAAATACCAACAGCATTCTTCAATGAACTAGAGCAAATAGTTCTAAAATTCATATGGAACCACAAACGACTTCGCAGAGCCAAAGCAATCCTGAGAAGGAAGAATAAAGCCGGGGGAATAACGCTCCCTGACTTCAAGCTCTACTACAAAGCCACAGTAATCAAGACAATTTGGTACTGGCACAAGAACAGACCCATACACCAATGGAACAGCCCACATATAAACCCAAGCATATATGGCCAATTAATACAGGATAAAGGAGCAATGGATATACAATGGGGCAATGACAGCCTCTTCAACAGCTGGTGTTGGCAAAACTGGACAGCTACATATAAGAGAATGAAACTGGATTATTGTCTAACCCCATACACAAAAGTAAACTCAAAATGGATCAAAGACCTGAATGTAAGTCATGAAACCATTAAACTCTTAGAAAAAAACATAGGCAAAAATCTCTTGGACATAAACATGAGCAACTTCTTCATGAACATGTCTCCCTGGGCAAGGGAAACAAAAGCAAAAATGAACAAGTGGCACTATATCAAACTAAAAAGCTTCTGTACAGCAAAGGACACCATCAATAGAACAAAAAGACATCCTACAGTATGGGAGAATATATTCACAAATGACCTATCCAATAAGGCGTTGACATCCAAATTATATAAAGAGCTCACGCACCTCAACAAACAAAAAGCAAATAAGCCAGTTACAAAATGGGCAGAGGAGCTGAAGAGACACTTCTCCAAAAAAGAAATTCAGATGGCCAACAGGCACATGAAAAGATGCTCCACATCGCTAATCATCAGAGAAATGGAGATTAAAACCACAATGAGATATCACCTCACACCAGTGAGGATGGCCAACATCCAAAACACAAACAACAATAAATGTTGGCGAGGATTTGGAGAAAAGGGAACCCTTCTACACTGCTGGTGGGAATGCAAATTTTCAACCATTGTGGAAAGCAGTATGAAGGTTCCTCAAAAAACTCAAAATAGAAATACCATTTGATCCAGGAATCCCACTCCTAGGAATTTACCCTAAGAATGCAGCAGCCCAATTTGAAAAAGACAGATGCACCCCTATGTTTATTGCAGCACTATTTACAATAGCCAAGAAATGGAAGCAACCTAAGTGTCCATCAGTAGATGAATGGATAAAGAAGATGTGGTACATATACACAATGGAACATTATTCAGCCATAAGAAGAAAACAAATCCTACTATTTGCAACAACATGGATGGAGCTCGAGGGTACTATGCTCAGTGAAATAAGCCAGGCGGAGAAAGACAAGTATCAAATGATTTCACTCATATGTGGAGTATAAGAACAAAGAAAAAAACTGAAGGAACAAAACAGCAGCAGACTCACAGAACCCAAGAATGGACTTACAGTTACCAAAGGGAAAGGGACTTGGCAGGATGGGTGGGAAGGGTGGGATAAGAGGGAAAAAGGGGCATCATGATTAGCATGTATAATGTAGCGGGGAGGGACATGGGAAGCAGAACAAAGACAAGAAGTGACACAAGCATCTTACTACGCTGATGGACAGTGACTGTAACGGGGTATGTGGTGGGGACTTGATAATAGGGGGAGTCTAGTAACCACAATGTTTTTCATGTAATTGTACATTAATGATAGCAAAATTAAAAGAAAATAAAAAAAAGAGACAAGAGCAAAAACCTTTCCAAAATAAGTTGTTCTAATTTGCATCATTAAGAAAAAAAAAAGTAAAAGGATAGAGGAAGATGCCATGCATTCACTAATCATAATGAAGCTGGGATGGCTCTATCAGTATCAGACAAAGGAGACTTCAGAACTTTAGAACAGGGACTATTACCAGAGATAAAGAGGGACATAATGATAAAGAGGTCAATAAAACAGTAACACCTAATAACAGAGTTTCAATATACATGCAGCAAAAGATTACAGAACTGAAAAGAGAAATAGACAAATCCATTATTAAGGCTGGAAACTTGAACACTCTACTCTTAGTACCTGAATAACAATTAGAAAATGAGCGGGGGTATAGAAGAACTGAGTACCACTAACAATCAACTCAACTGACAAAGAACACTAGACCAGTACATTCTTGTGGAATTCACATGAACATTTTACCTTCTGTGTTGGGCTATAAAACAAGTCTCAATAAGTTGAGAGAAATGAAAGTGTACAGAGTATGTCCTCTGACTATAACAGAAAAGTAAAATCAATAATAGAAAACTATCTGGCAAACCTCCAAATATTTTGTAACAACACATACTTCTAAATAACCCATGAGTTAAATAACAAATCACAAGTGAAATTAAAAAATATTTGAAATAAATTAAAATGAAAATACAATGTGTCAAATTTGTGGGATGCAGCTACAGCAATGCATGAAGGCAAATTTATAGCTTTGAATGCTTATATCAGAAATGAAGAAAAGTCTAAAATCAATTATTTAGACTTCCCTGAAAACAGGCAGAGAGTGAGGGGAAAAAATAATAGAGTGAATATCAAAGAATTGGGAATAGACAAGAGAAAAATCAACAAAGCAAGAAGTCGGTTCCTTGAAAAGATTAATAAAATTAATAAACACCTGTGATCAACAAAGAAAGAAAAATACCAATATGAGGAATCAAAATATCACAAGAAAATATTATGTACAAGCTTTTATAAATAAATTTGACAACTTAGACGAAACAGATTCTTCTGAAGAACACAAATTATTAAAATTGACTCACAAAAAAATGCGTTCTTATACCTATTCATGAAATGTAATTCATAATTTAAAATCTTCCCCAAAAGGACATGCCAGGAACAGATGGCTAGACTACTGAATTCTACAAACGAGAAAATGGTAGGAATCCTACACAAGCCCTTAAAAAAGAGAAGGAGTAAACAGATCCCAATTCATTACAAATCCAGACAAGGCCACTGTAAGAGATCACACACACACACACAAATATCCTTTACGAACATGGATGTAAAAATTCTTAATAAAATATTAGCAAACCAAACCCAGCACTGTACTAAAAAGGTAATATACATGCCCAAGTAGATTTTATCCCAGGAATACAAGGTTGGTTTGACATCTGAAACACCACCAGTGTATGTCACCATATTAATAGAATAAAGAAGAAAAACCATATGATCAGTTCACAAGTTTCCCCTCCTCACACTCCCCAAATGGTTATTCTGTATTCTTGACTATCATGAATTACAGGCTTATGTGATATAAAGAGTTCTATCCTGGAAGTTGAGAGATTGGGTTCAATTGCCTGGATAAGAGTGTGGGAGTCTAATATCCCTCAAAACCCTCAACATTCAAGCATTACATAGGAATGAACCCGGAAATTACATTTGAAAGGAAATATAGAGTTTAAGTATTAAAAGCACAGAATGTGATCCCAAACGGTTAGGTTCAAGTTCTAGTCCCATCACTTAATAGCTGTATGATCCTGGGATATGCTACTTATCTCTGCCTAAATGAGCTTATTGTGATAATTAAATGAGTAAAGCACATAAAACAGGGTCTGACACAGAGTAAGCACCATATAAGAATTTCCTATGATGACAGTGGTTTTAATGTGCCTTCACAATGATGGGGACAAAAAATAAGAGAAATATAACAATAAAAGAATGGAGCTAAGAATCCACAAGGTGGTTTGTAGAATTCAAAACTATGGGACTAATAAAGGCAAAAAGAAATACCAGGACACTTCTATTCTCTCCCTTCCCTTCAAGTACTGATTTCCCAATCCAGGAACACAAATATCAAATGAATCAGAATATTACCAATTTCTGCTAAGGAATGAGGTATGTAATCACTTATATTTTTCTCAAGGTCCACATTTCCCAGCTTAGCCTTATAGTTAAATGTAATATTTATCAATACAAATAAACTTAAAATACAGCCTTTGACTTTTTCAAACCTAAATCACTCTTTTTGGTATGGCCTTTTTAATGAGATTTCAATTTGGCAGTCCCCCAATCATAGCCAAACCAGTTTGAAGAAATATAACAATTCTGGGGAGTTGTAAAACTGTACTTAACTTCTAATAAGGCAAAAACAAGAAACCAACATGCAAACCCCGGGACAGATACCAAGCTGACCCATTTGGAAATACTACTCACTGAAATTTTCTTTCCTATGTATATCTTAATGATTTGCATGGCCCCAGAACCAAGCATAGCCTCTTCTTGTGCTTCAGTCTTTCCTGAGGGATCCTGTCCTTGTTTAAAAATCTTTCCAGAAAAGCACTACTCATGTTTAAGATCCTCTATACACTTTTCATGTTAATTTCTAAGTTGAGACAGATCTTAACTATGAAGATACAATTGTCAAAATCTGTGAGAAAGAATCGGACTGCTCCTCTCCATACAGAATCCACTTAACAGCCTTGTTGATGCTATTTCATGGCTCAAAGAAGGCCCACTTTATTTCCTTGGTTTATTTATTCTTAAGTCCCTGTGTGTTAATATCCTATTCTACAGCACTAGAAATTTGCTAGTGACCTAGATGGCTTGAAAAAACTGAACTATAACTATACAAAATAATTCTTAAGGCTTAGAAATGTGATGCAAGGGCTTTTACCTTAAGGTAGGGCATTTTAGACAATCAGTGAAGATACATTCATATACAAATCAAATTTATCTTTTAATAGATAATATCCTCTGTTTCTATAAGAAAAGGCTATGTATTACTATGCAGAAAGATGGCAAGCACCATGTAGAGAAAGTCTATTAAAGGAAGACAATTTGGTTTCTTTAGATTTTTAAGTCCCTACACCTAGGTTTTACATCAGCTCTGCCACACACTAACTCTGCAACACTTAGCTCTCTAAACTTAAGGTTCTACAAAATGAAAGGATAGGACCTCAAAGACCCCTTCCTGTTTTCTTTCTCCCTTCTAATTTAAAAATGTTGGTCAACAAAATGAAGACATGAGTACAAAAAAAATATTAAGTGTTTTATTTTAAGAGAGTAGAAAAACATTAGTACAGCTTGTTTTTAAGAGATTCAGGAATCTGATAATGCTTTCATTGCTATTACCTGTCATAAGTAGAGCTGATAAGCATGAAATGTAATATGTGTTTAAAGAATAACTCCATCTTCATATCAGTGTATTGGAAACAAGAGTAAAGAAATAAATACTTTTTTAAATAAAAATTTAGAAAAAAGAAGAAGAGGCAACCATGTGTTAGGAATACTCTGATAAAGCCAAAGTAATTTAATTTCAAAATTTAAGTAGCTTTTAACCAACTACCATCGTAAACCCCAGCCCATTAAAAAAGAAAAAAAAATGCCTGTTACAGATAGATCCAAACAACCTTTCATATTAAAGCCCGATTCTTCCTTCTTCACCATCTTCCAACTACAAATACTACTTCCAGCTCAATCAACATTAAAAGTGCTGCCATCTTCATCCCACTAATTCAGATCTTCCCTTCATCCCACATACTCTTTTAGACTCTTTATTCTTATCTTCAGTACAGTTTCTACAGTTGGTACATACCTTGTTCTGAGACACAAATTAATTCTCTCACAGTTGGTAAGCCTAAATAAAATTACCACGCAGAGCCAGGTTTCCACAACAGTAGTACAAAGAGGCTTATTCACTAAACAAATGCTGGATTATTGATCTAAACCTTGAGTAAGAATTGCCACACTGCAACACATCAAAGAGCCTTCTCACAGCTCTTTTAGATGGCCCAAAAAGAGATGCTGGAGATTAAGCTCATTTGTCATCATCTTTAAAGGTAAGACACGCATCCTGGATATTGGTGTCTTCTCAAAAAGACTCTGGAAAGGATTCCATTTCTTCAAACCTTTACAACACACAGGCTAATGCAACCACACATACAGGGTTACTGTGCCCTCCAAATGAGATAATTTATGTAAATGTGCTCTATAGAGACGAATGCCTTATATACATGTAAGGAATCCTATCATCTTTGTCATAAAGGCCTCTCTCCACCTACCAAAGGTGCTAAACATGTTAAGACAAGGGTTCTTGAAAGTAGAGAGAAAAAATTCTTTGCTATATCTTTTAGGATTTTCTTGGATTCCATTAGTAGATATTATCTCTTCCCCTTCTTGTTCTTTCATTATATCATTTTTGCCTTTTTCTCCCAAAGTAGCAACATATTTCCCCATTTCTCCAACTTTCCTTTATCCTGTTACCTTTACTTCTGAATCAAATGAAAAGGGAATTTGAAGATCAAATAAAGAATGTGCATGACACACCCTGTCGTCAGATACATACACATGAAAGGATGCTACCGATGCATAGTATAAATCAAAGGCAAAACAACAAAACAAACTAAGGTAACAACTGAGGCCCTGACTTACCTTCTGGCTCACTCTCTGACCCAGAGAGACTGCCATAGCTGCTCATTAGTGAGCACAGGGCTGGTGTCACTTCCTTGGGTATGACAGTGCTTTGTGGTTTCTCCTCTTTCTCAGACTCTGAAATAGAAAGGGAAGAACTAGGAGTAAAACAGCACACCAAAAACAGCTACCACTATAAAAAAGAAAGCTGACAGCCCCCACTCCCTTATGTATTAGGGAAAAGAAAGTAATTTCCAATCATTTCCTTAGTCTTCCCCCAATAATGAAATCCAGGAGTCCTGAAAAATCTCCTTTTGGTTTGGATCTTCATGGTCAGAGAAGCTACCTAACCCAAAGAGAAGACAGAAGGGCAAATGGAAGCTATACACAGCCCAGTTACTTACCTTACTTGACAAGTTACGGAATTGGGCCTTACGTAAATTAATTTAATTTTACAGTCTTTAATAGTAATTATTAAGGCAGCAGGAAGGCCAGAAATGTATTTAACTTCGCTGGATTAGTATCAGTGATTCTGAAAAATTAGACATAGGAATAAATAAAATACAAAAATATCTACCTTTTTTGTTGTTTTTAAGAGTGGTTTGGAGGGCACAAATAATAGTTAAACCATTCCGTAGATAAAGGCTCAGTCAATCAGAGAGTTATGCTGGAATGAATCTGTCCAGTCTTTATTATTGAGAACTTCTAAGAACTTAAGTAAACAAGCCAAGCATGAGAATTTAGCAAGTACTAAAGAGCCTGCCAAAGGCAAAGTGTTTGATCAGAGCCCAGCAAGTCTATTTGTAGCCCCAGGACACTACCTATTATATTTATTTTTGGCAGCTCTAAAAATGTATTAAATTTATTCTAAACATCCAATAAAAATAAAGCCTCACTGAAGAATGAAAACAATAGGTAACCTGTCTACGTAATGAAGCAACTCAACCCCCAACCAATATGAAATGTTGCAAGACAGCATGTAACGTTCACCAAGTCAGTCTAGGGGAAATCAATACACGTAAGTAGGAAGTGGGAGCATACGTCTATGTGAATATGGAAATGCCACCTTCTGGTGGATGAAGTGAAATCCTCTCTCCTCCACCCATCCACAATGCCCAGCACCATACCCTCCAAAAGCTGCTCCTTGTCAATTTTAAGTTAACTACCTTTTCTCCTGAATTAATAAAGGGAAAAGAAAACACGCCGTTTTACATTTATCAATTAATAGTGGATTAAAAAGAAATCTATCTACAGTATTTATATGGAGACTGCTCATCTCTTTGCTTGAATAATGAAAAGGCAAACTGTAGTGTTTCCTTCTAAGATCCAGAGTTACCAGAAAGTACAACACAGTTGACTGTAATGCTCTTTCAAAGCATGAATTCATTTAATCCTTATGAGATATCACTCTCACTATTAATTACAGGTGCTGAAATAAAAATTCAGTAAATCTGAGTAACTTTTCCTTCAGGTAACAAAACCATACAACAATTGGGTCCAATTTAAATCCTGGCTATCTAACTCCAAATCCCAATTCTTAACTAGTAGGCCAGTTATATATCCTACATATACATTAAATCCTCTTCTTAAAATGAAGCCATCCTACCAAAATGTCCCTATGGTAAATAATACCACTAATAAATGTTTTTCAGATATAGCTCCATTTCTCTGTTCCCTTTTACAGCAAAACTTCAAACAACTATTTGCTATTACTCACCAGGGAAATCATCTGGGCCTGAAATTTCCTACAGCTGCCTGACCCACTCTGGATCTACTCTTGTCTTTCAGGCCCACCACATCAGTAACACTTTTACTTCCAAGTCCACCTAAAAGCCAAACCTCGATGTCATTCCTTGGTTCTCATTTAACTTAGCAACTACAATTGACAGTAACCATGTTTTACTTTTGAAAACCTTTTTTTTCACTTGGCTCTCCTTTCCCAGGTCCCTACCAAACTCTCCTCATTTAACTTCCAAAATTCTTGAGTGTCCTTTCCAGTCCTCAGCAACCTTTTCCCTTTAAGTTGCCTCCTCCTCTTACAACCTCATTTTATCTCAAATTTAAAAATATTATCTAGATACCAGGGAATCACAAATTTGTACCACCAGCCTTTAATTTTCCCTTAAACTCTTCTGCTCCTGACTGCTCCTTCAACATCTCTACTTAAATTGCAAAAAGGCATCTGCAAGTTAACCTATCCAAAAGAAAGACTTGATTTCTACTCCAAACATGCCCTCTGGCAGTCTCCACCTCAGTAAATGCCGACTCTTCCTTCTCAATGATCAGGCCAAACCAGCACTCATACCCGACTCCTCTTTTTCTCACATACTATATCCAATCCATCAACAGATACTGTCAGTACCATTTTGGAAATATATCAAGGAACACACTCCTCATTACTTCCAGTACTACAATGCTAGTCCACATCAACAATTCTTGCCTGGACAATTCTAGTAGCCTCCTAAAAGATATCCCTGATATGACCCTGCCCACTGCTTCTTACAGTCTATTCTCTATCTAAACACATGAACAAGATCACATTACCTCTGCACAATCTCAGAGTAAACCCAAAGTCCTTTCCTGGCATATAGGCACGACTTGAGCTGGTTCCTCACTCACCTGAAATACTATACCACTTTCTTCCCAGCTTACTCTTCTCCAATCTTTTCTCTCAAAACAGGAAGCATGCTCTCACTAGGGGTCGTTTGCTTTCTCTACTTGAAAAGCTATCCCCTCTGATATCACCTCCTAAATTCATTCAGATTTGTTACTGTCACCTTACCAGAGATGTCTTCACTGATTATATAAAATAACATTCCATTTTCTCACACCACCATTCTCTGTCCTTTTACTTACTAGCTTTACTCTTTCTTCAGGACGCTTACATTAAGCCATATTTATTTACTGAATCTCCCCAACTAGAACATAAGCTACAGGAGAGAAGGGGTTTGGCTTTGCTCATTAATGTATTCTCAGAGCCTAGAACAGTACATACATGCTCAACAAATATTTGAAGAACAAATTGTTGCATGAATGAGGGAAGACAAGTTGAAAAGGGATGACTGGTATGGAATGACAGAGCTAGGAAGAGATGGAGCCGTGACAGAAACCTTGCTCTTTGTTGATTCAAAGCTCATTCTTTTTTCTTTTTCTTCTTAATAAAATGATTCCAGTTTCATTTTTAAAATCATATACATGTGCATAAGAAAAATACTGGAAGGATATACAACAAAATGTGGGCAGTGGCTTGTACTCTGTAAGTTAAGAAAGTAGGTTAGTTTTATTTTATGCTTGTCAGTTTTTCTCACAAATTCTGCATCACTTTTATAATCAGAAAGAAATAGAAAAAGAAAAACATAGGAAAATAAACCCTGGAAAAAGTGTTTCCTCACAATTCAAGAAGTGGAGAGCAAGGCTTTCACTGGTCTATGTATCCCCCCTTTTCTATAGTTGTAAACAATTTTAGAGCTAAAAAAGTGTTGCAAAGATAATACAGAGAAATTCCAAACCCCCTTCACTTAGCTTTTCTTAGTGTTAACATTTTACACAACCATGGTACATTTATCAAGCTAGCAAATTAATACTGGTATATTGCTACCTAAACTGCAGACTGCACTGTAATTTCACCAGTTTTTCCACTAATGTCCTTTTCCTGTCCTGGATCCAATCCACCATATCACACTGCATTCAGTCATCAAGACTCCCTTTCTGCCTTCTCCAAATCTGTGATGATTTCTCAGTATATTTCCTTGTCTTTCATGACTTGACACTTCTGAAGACTCCCAGTCGGGTACTGTGAATACCCCTCAGTGTGGGCCTGTCGAACACTCTCTGCCAATGACACTGCGGCTATGGAGTTTAGGTGTCTCATCCCATCATCTCAAGGACTCCATGACATCAACAGGACTTACTACTGGTGGTGATCACCATCACCATTTCATGGTCTGCATGGTTTCTCCACCATAAAGTTACTGTTTTTCTCTTTCATTATTCTATTTCTTGAAATGAGTCACCAAGTCCAACTCACAGTCAAAGGGAGGGGAATTAAGCTCCACTTCTTGGAGTAAGGGATATCAAAGAACTTTAGACATATGTTAAAACCACCAGTCATTAACATTTGGGGGGAGATATTTTGAGGCTATATAATTATGCTGTTTTACCTTAAAGTTTACCACTAATTTTACCCTTCATTAATGCATCTTGCCTGAAACAATTATTACTGTGGTATTCTAATGGTGACTTTCTAGTTTCTTCGTTTCCTCTACATTAATTGGAATTTTTCTGTAAGAAAGATTTGTTCCTCCACCCCCTTTTTTATCAGTATGGACTCACGGATATTTATTTTATTCTTTGGGTTATAAACTACTATTATTTATTTTGTGGCCCAAACTGTCCCAAAGTTGGCTCTTGGGTGCACTTTCCAGTTGGTCTCTGCATCCTCTGACATGGCCCATCCTGTTTTTGGAGCACTTTCTTACTTTCTGGCACTTTCTGAGATGCTTTAGGCTTACCTTGTATTTTCCCTGTTCCAGCCCTACAATCAACCATTTCTCCAAAAGACTTGAATTGGAGAACAGTGAGGCTACACCCTGGGGGCTTGGTGTTCTCATTGCTAGGAGTGTCACAAACCTCACTGTATTTACTGTCTCCACAAGGATAAGAGCTAGGGGTTCACACAAGTAACCAAGTCCTCCCTGATTCCATCACCCCTCAGTTATGTTTTTGGAGTCTGCCACACCTAACAACACTTTGAAAAGGGGTATCATCCTTTGGGCACTATCTAAACATTCTTTTCATATAAAAAACAAAAGGCTGTCCCCAAAGTGCCTTGGATCTACCCAGCAACTCTAACACAGGCATTTTTAGTAATTATCCTGGAAAGACTATACCGAAGGCCCTGTACTGGCACTCAAGAAACTTCACTCATTTTTTAGTAAAAACAGCCAAAATGTCTCTCTAAACTAAAATACCAGCAAAAAAAATAGTAGCAATGAAGATGACAAAATTAAACTTTAGAATGATTATAAAATACCAAGTCCAATCATTTCTCTTACTGTTAAAACACTCAATGCACTTTTCTTAGGGTAAATCTGACCTCTGTCATACATACACATTATGTTCCCACCAACCAAAAAAATACACAGTCATCTAAAAACTACGCATTTTTGAAGGCAGAAAAAGGCTTCTCTGAATTATACTACTGGGCAAGCAAAATCCCCATTCGAATGAAAATAGGAAAAAAATAAAAAGAGGCCCTTTGAATGTGTTGCCCAACTCTACACACTAGTTGGGAAAGCTTCCCACCTGGCTTCTTTCTACAAGTTATTTCTTTACTTGTGTCTCCCCCTCAGTCCATCCCCTTCACTCCCTCCACTATTTCCTATTGCCTTTAGGGAGTTAAGACACAATGCTCTAGTCACAAGATGATTTATAAATGAAGTCTCCTGAAGAAAATGTTATATAATGAAAAAGTCACCCTTAAAAAAAAGAAACCTTGCTTGATGGTTTCCAACTCTCACCAACAGGTATTTAACAATGGGCATTCATTACAGATGATGCACTGAGGCCAGCTTATTTTCACACTTGCACTTCTACCTTTTAAACCACAGGAGGCTACCAAGATTATGTGAGTGCACAGGTAGACTGAGGTGTCAGGGTTCTAGGAAAATAGCTATATTTATATCATAACAAATGACTAACATACTGGATTCTTTTTTTGTGTGTAGATGCTGAGGCACTTGAGTGATGCTTAATGCCACGTTACTGACCAGCTCCCTTCTTTCTAGCTTAAACAATACTTATTAGAACTACAGGCCAGGAAAGCCATAAAACACGTTGTGTATATATTTAAACAACAGCAACATAATAAACATGGTCCTAACTATAATCAGCTACCAAAAGATAAAAGAAAAAAAAAATACAAAACACCTTGACCAGACTAGTTAGCAAAATATATAAGGAAATGAAAAACACAGCCCCACCAAGGAAATGTAGTGACAACAGGCCATACGCAAACTAATAAACTGGGAGACCCGAAATGACAGGCTTTCCCTTTGAAATAACTTCAATTCCCAGTTTAAAACACCTTCAAATAATTAGCGTTTACATACTACCAACTATCACAAGAAGGAAGTGGGCTCAGACAAGGATTTTCTAAGCATGACATGAGGTTTATAAAGACATTCGAGAACTGCTATCTGAAATGTGAAGGGTGAGGTTTGGTAAGATTTTAAGCCAAAAAAAGGCAAAAAATGTAAGGAATTGGGAGATCATTTTAAAAAGTGAGCTTAGGGCTGAAAAGTGTCAACTGCCACATGAGAGCACAAACAAGGCCACATTATCACAATGCTGCCTTGCCACCAACTTGAAAAATAAGCAGAGTAACTAGATCTTACGGCTGGCTGCTCTGACCCAACGTGAAGGTAGCTTCCTCCAAACATGCGTGAGACTGGTGTATTGGAGAATGGAGATGCTGAGACTATTCAGGGCATGTGACAAAACAGTAGTATGATTTTCTGTAGCTATCCCCAGAGTGAAAAGCTGAAGAATAATGGTCTAAACATGGATTTGGAAAATGTAAAAGTCAAGAAGAAATCCTAGGAAAAGGAGAACATGAATTTAAGTGGAATCTTTCCTACAAAATTAAGCTACCATAATTTGACTGCTGATATTGTGATTTCCTTGAAGAATAATATCATAAATGTACAATTTACTTGTAAGATTATAATCAAGACTTATGTTGTCATCTTTGACTCTCAGTACAGGTAAGGGTATCAACATTTAAACCAAAACAAAATTACATTAGATCTTTCACTCAACTGCTCCTAGGCATCTAACTGAACACTTTCTACCATTAGGATGAAAGGTATTTACTACTGTTTCTCATGCCTAAAGTATCTCTTAAAGATCTGGATACAGGTTTAAGTAGAAGCAAGATCATTTTTTCGTTAGTATTTCACCAGATTAACCCACACTGAAATACTTCTTTAAAAATAAAAAATGACCCATTTACCAAAACTAACAAAACAAGAACAACAAAGAGTATTCAGCGTTAGAGTCCTTCAAATGTTCATTTAGAGAACTGCATAAAGTGAAGAATTACATAATTTTCAAAAATGGCAACTTACTGATTATAATGTAGTCTTTTTATTTGTTTCAAGTATCTTAATGATGTGAAAGTCTGTATTTGGGTAAAGACAGTATTTTATCAAGGTCACACACTGTAAATCAATCTGAAGAAGTGTATAGGCTGTCTAACATTTTTGAAGGAAAAAAACCAGTTCCCACAAGTAAACTCAGCACTGGCCCAAAACGTCACCTGCCTTCTCCTTGCTATTGGCAAGGATAAGATGCCTTTTCTATACTGTCTCCCACATCTCAATTACTCTAGGCTCATACAATTTTTAGACAAATTCAGACTTCACATGTAGTGTACTAGTGGAGTCGGACTCCTAAGTTCAAACTCTGGCTCTGCCACTAACTAGGAGCATGACAAAGGTAAATTACTTACTCTGTGTTCCTCATATGTAAAAGGTTTGTTTTGAGGAAAAGAAGTAACATACAGATAAAGCATTTAGAGAACGTTAGTTCCTTACTCAGTAAGTGTTAATGTTTATTAATATTCCTACTAAATTTTCTTATTTTAGCCCAACATTCTCTAATGCCAAAATCCTTTTCCATCCTACTTCAATGTTTCTTGCCACCCATTAATTCAATAATCTGCCATGTGATTATGACAGAAGCCACTGTCTTCCAACCTGAACATAGCCTGCTAGCTAACCTACAGTATAACATCAGTCTATTCACTAATACTTCTTTGCAAAAAAGGGTGCCCATGCAATCAGATAAAGCCTTACAATATTATTGGAAGGAAAGGCAGTGGAAATATTTACAAACACACTTTCATTTTTCAGAAGGGGAAATGGAGCCTGAAAGGTTGAATGATATCTGTATGTGATGGCAGCATTTTGGTCCCTAATTTTTCAACTTATAATCAAGAGAAAACTTGCCCCATAAGTTCTAGAAGAAATTCAAAGATAAACTATAAACATATAAATATACTCTGTGCTCTGAGGAAGAACAGCATTGCTCAAATACAATGAATTAATATTATGTGCCCAAGAGATCATGTTCATATTCAGCAACATATATAACACTGGTTTCACCTGGAATTACTATTTTATAGGTGAGAAAAAATTCACATAATTGGGCAAATTTGAATCTACAGCATCAATCCATTCATAAATCTTAAGAAAATTTCCAACACTACATCACAACATGGAAATTATCCAATAAATATAATGTTTCTTCCACATCTTGCCTGCCTCACTCGCTCACAGCCAACATTCAGAAAAAATCCTGAAATGAAGTTTTTGACAAGACACTCTTATGAAAAGTAAAAACAAAGCAACATGCTACTTTTTTCTATAACTGCCACCAAACACTCCACAAATAATGCTGTTACAAATCAATGTCAGTATGTTTACCACAGTACTATTTACATCACAACTGCCAAGATATGGAAGCAACCTAAGTGTCCTCAGTAGATGAATGAATGCATAAAGAAGATGTGGTACATACACACAATGGCTATTCAGCCATAAGAAGAAAACAAATCCTACCATTTGCAACAACATGGATGGAGCTGGAGGGTATTATGCTCAGTGAAATAAGCCTGGTGAAGAAAGACAAGTACCAAATGATTTCCCTCATTTGTGGAGTATAACAACAAAGCAAAACTGAAGGAACAAAACAGCAGCAGACTCACAGAACCCAAGAAGGGACTAACAGTTACCAAAGGGAAGGGTTTGGGGAGGATGGGTGGAGAGGGGGGGAGGATGGGTGGAGAGGGAGGGAGAAGGGGATTAAGGGGCATTATGATTAGTACACATAATGCAGTGGGGGCACGGGGAAGACAGCATAGCACAGAGAAGATAAGTAGTGACTCTATAGCATCTTACTACGCTGATGGACAGTGACTGCAATGGGGTGTGTGTGGGGGGCTTGATAATATGGGTGAATGTAGTAACCACAATGTTGCTCATGTGAAACCTTCATAAGATTGTGTATCAATGATACTTTAATAAAAATAAAAAATACAACAAACAAACAATAAGAAGGGAGTAGTTGTACCAGGAGTTTTCTGGAATTTGTGGCTTTTAAAAAATTGCTGCCCTCCCCTGATCTTTAGATTCCCCTTATTCTGCTCTACTTTTTAAAATAATTACTTATTTACTGTTATTTTTATTTCCTCCATAGCATGTATGTCCCCCTGACTTTTTCCAAGTGCCTATTATACCCAACACCAATCTGCTCTCAATAAATACTTGCTGAATATGTAAATTGGAAAAAAATTAACATCAGCATCACTGTATACTCATAAACATGCTGTTTTCCTGTTTAACTTACCAGAATCAGTGTTTACCAAAACACCCAGAGGGTCTGTATTTGCCTCAGGTAGACCTTCAGACTCTGAACCACTCAAGCAATTGCCTGGTCCAATGGCCGCTCTCCGTCCAACATGGTCATTTTTCAATTTGTGACGTCTGCCAGGACTTCTGATTTTTGCCATCTGTGAATGTCTGGTCATCCCCTTCATCTTGCTGGAGTAAGAAAAATGAAATTCTTAATATAAAAGGCACTGTCATTTCAAGAAAAATGTGAAAAAAAGACTACTGAATGCAAAAGAAACCTAGCTGTCGAATCAATCACTTCCAGCTTATTACAGAATAAGATCAATCTGATGGTTTCCAAAGACAGAGAACTCGATGGTAGAACTTTAAAAGAATAATATACCACATACTTTATCATCCAAGAGGCACCTTTCTTCCCATATTTTAACCCCTCTGAAATTCAATTATATTGTACAAACAATAGCAGGTGAAGGTAACTGGCAGTACGCTCACTCCTGTTGTACATAAAGTAAGTGTTTCTCAGATTTTATAAAGTGAGCTAACCCTTGTCTACTCATTTTTAAGAAGTGTTAATGTTTCTGAAGCACGAACAAATATGCTGCCTTGTTTGATCTTCATGACAACTCTTTGAAATAGATTAGACAGGTACTATTCATTTACAGGAGGAGAAATGTAAAGATCACAGACTGAGCACAATTTCACACCTAGCTCAAATCAGGTGCCCTCCCGATCACTACAATTACTCCTCTTAGAAGGAAAGCAAACACTTAATGTGAGCATATTTTAGCATAAACTATGCGTAAGAAAAAAAAGCGTCTTTACATTACATTTTCAATAGACAGTAATACAAGGTGTCCGTTGGGAGGGCTGAATTTTCAAAAAGATACAGATGTTTTTCCTAATTTGTCATTATCAGGCAAATTCATTTTTTTCACTAATAATGGAGGCTATAGTTAGGAGTAGAGAAATCAGAAATCTGGGTTCAAAACCCAATTTTGCCACTTACTGTGTCTCTTTAGATAATATTAATATACCTGAGTTTGTTTACTCCCTTATCTGAAGAAAGGGCATCACAGAGGCACAGAATAAAAAGTGCTCTGTATTTAAAACAAGGTAACAAATTGAGCCCTTAATAAATGGTTATTATCATAACATTTTCTAAATAATTTTCTAAACCAGCATATTCAGTTAATATCGCTGCAATCCAGAGATTCTTCATCCTTTTACGGTCACCATATTCCTCAGCAAGTCTCATTAAAAAAAAATCAAATATATTCTCTAAATTTCGCAGAAAACTGTGGACCAATTTCCAATAGGCAATCACAGATTGTCATCACAGGTAAAACAGTTTCTGCCACTGGCTCACCATCCCCAAGAGGATAATGGAGATGCCACTTTTTTAGGCTCCCACTCACAGATGCCTTCCCTGTATCCTGCCCCTATAGAACCTGACCACAGCTGGCTTTCAAATGATCATCTTTAAGGTATTCACAAAGAACTAATGAGTAGGATGATCCTACTGATGATGAGATCAGTAAGACTTCATTGAAACGTGACATATTTGGTATTTGCACTCCCCCACCTTTGAGAGAGTAGTTCTGGTACACCACTGTTTGACAATCACTTAAAAGTAGAGTTTATTTAATCAACACTTTAAAATAGTTACCAAAAAAGTATAATGGTAGTAAAAATGTAGATGCACATCAAGTGAAGGGGTTAAGGAATAATTATAACTAAAAAGCTAAAAAGAGGGAAAAACAGAAATATTAAAAACTTATTAAATCAATCCAAAAGAAAGCAGAAAAGGAAACAAATAGGACAAAAAAAGAAAAATAGGACAATGGTAAGCTGAAACCCAACTATATTAGTAATTACCATTAAATATAAATGTTAGTTACAAGATTTTCAGCCAAGATAACAAAAAGGCCAAATTACATATTCTATAAGAGATACACTATTAAATATACAGATATAAAAGATTAAAAGGAAAAGGCTAAAAACACTGTCCTTTCCCCGTGGCATCACACCGCCACCTCTGTCACAGTTAGGTTATTTCTTATCAGTGGATCTGTTTGTAAACTATTCTGTTGTACTCTGATCTGGCTTTGGCCAATAACACACTATCTTCATTACTCTATCTTAGTGGTTCTAGATCTTTTGCATTTTCATAAAATTTTTAAAGCTTATCAGTTCTGCTCCTTCCAAACACAAAACAACAAAGCAAAAGAAAAAAAACACTTGCTGGGATTTTGATTGGGGTCAGTTTGGGGAGAAATGACATAATCACATCAAGTCTTCCTATCCATGAACATTATATATCCCTCCAGTTATTCAGGCCTATTTTTCTGAGCAATGTTTTCTAGTTTTTAGTATAGAGGTCTTGCAAACCTTTTGTTAAATGTATTCTTAGGTATTTGATATTTTGATGCTATTATAAATAATATCTTTAAAATTTTTATTTCCTAATTGTTTGTTGATAGTACATAGATATGCAATTGGTTTTCAAAATATTGATCTTGTATGTATTCAGTGACCATACTAAATTCACTTATTAATCCTAATTATAGGTTTGGATTTTTTACATACACAATATCTACAAAAAAAACTGATAATTTTACTTCTTCCTTTTCAAACTTTATATGTTTTGTATTTTTTCTTATTTTATTATGCTGTCTAGGATGTCCAATATAATGAACAAAAGTGGTAACAGTGGAGATCCCTGTCTTATTCTCAGTCTCATGGGGAAATGGTCAGTATTTCCCTATTAAATGTGATTTGGCTATAGGTTGTTTGTAAATACCCTTTATTAGATTAAGGAAATTATAATTTATTCCTAGTTTTCTGAGTTTTCTCATGAATGGGTGTTGAATTTTATCAAGAGAAGATGAAAATGGTCAATAAGCATATAAAAAAAGGTGTCCAACATCACTGGTCAAGGAGGAAATGATATAACATGAAGAAAAGGTATAACAATACCAAACTCTGACCAGGATATAGAGCAATTAGATGCAGAATCAGTAGAAGCATAAATAACAACCATTTTGGAAAACTATTTGGCTCTATCTAATCTAATTATACAGATGTCCTATGACCTTGTGTGTATATGTGTCTGTATACCTCCAATGAAAGCAAGTACTTATGTCCACAAAAGACATTTAAAAGAACATTTGTAGCAGCTTTATTTGTAATAGCCCAAACTAGAAACAACCCAAATGTGCAATGCATATATATTCTCACAATTGAGCTCTATAAACAATAAGAATGAACAATTTACAGCTACACACAATATGGATGAATTGCACAAAATAATTTGGAACCATAGAAATTACACACCAAAGAATATATACTGTAGGATTCCACTTACATCAGGTTCCAGAACAGGCAAAATAAGTCTATAATAATAGAAATCAGAAAAGAAGTTACCTTTGTGGGAATGCATTGAACTAAGGAAGCTTAAGAGAGCTTTGTGAGGTGTAGACATTCTGTATATTGTTAATCTGTGCTTGGGCGTGTAGGTATGAGTATGTGTGTACGTGTATAAATTCTTTGAGTTACACATTTAAGATTTGTATATTTTACTTACATTAAAATACATACTTCAGTAAAAAATAAAATGCAAACAATTCTAAGGTGAGGGATTGGGGAAAATAGGGTGTCTCATACATTACTGGTGGGAGAGTAAACTAGGACAGCTTCTGTGATACATATCTGACAATTTGCTATTAATATTACAAACACACATATATCTTTTGACTCAGCAAATCCACTTCTAGGAATCCATCCTCAGAAATACCTGCACATGTGTAAAATATATGTACAGGGCAATAATGACAACATTTTATTAGTATAACATGGGTAAAAATTTTAATGTGTGTTAATAGGAAATTGGTTTTTAAAAAAAGACCTTACAGGACACACTTAAGCTTCCTACCCATCCTTAAAAAATAAGGTAATTTGTGATATATTAGTATGGGACAATTCTCCATGTATATTATTTGGCTAAATAAGCAAGGTATGGAATAGTGTCAAAAAAAGGAAAAGTAAAAAAGACTACTATCTTTCTGCTGTATGCAAATTAAGTATCTCTGGAAGGATAAAAGGGGTTGTCTCTGTGAAAGAAAACTGTTTAGCTGGGAGACAAAGAAAAGACTTAACTTTACATCTTTTTGAAAACCATATGAACATAGTGTGTCACTTATTTTAAAATGTAATTTAAAAAATTTTTTAAGTAAAAAAGTTAAAAAAGCAAGTTATTTCACAATTGGGAGTATAGAGATTTTAAGATTTTGGTAAATGCTCTTACTATTTTTAAGTACACTCATTTAAAATAAGCACTGAGAATGCAAGTAACTTTAAGGAGCTTACCCATATTGTGTTGTTGTCAATACTGCTCCTCTCTTTTCCTTCTCAAGTTTTAACTTTTTCTTCCTTTCAATATTGGCCAGCGTTGGGTAGTTTCTAGAAAACAATAAAGTCTATTATAAAAGGACTTTTAAAGTACAACTTTAATTATGCAATCAAGCAATTGCTGCATTTACCAATTTTGAACAACTAATACAAAAAATCACTATAAACCTTCAACCCCTTCTAGAATTTTTATAAGGAGGAAAAGTAGACTATAAAATGCTACCCAAAATATAGACAAACTTTGCTACCAGCCTGTGACTAGGTAAAGGAGCTTACACTAACATTTAAATCAAATATACAACATACTGTGCTCAAACTGATCTAATTCATTTATTTGGAATGCACCCCAAAATACTGTAAGAAAAAACATAAGTCTATGCAATTTGTTAGGCAAATACATAGTAGGTACATCCAAAGTTACCAAGATTTGGAAGACAGTTCTCAAAAAAGGTACTGCCTACCAGAAAGGATGAGAAAGGCACACAAATAGCTGTAACAAGGGGTAAAATATATTAAGTGCCCCCAAAAGATTGGAGGGTAGAAGGGAAAGACCATAGCTAGCTAGAGAAATGCAGAAATAAAGGAGGATGTAAGAAATTGGTCTTAAATGATGTTAATAGATAGAAATCAGATGGAAAGCCTGCAGAATGGTTTCAGCAGGGCAAACAGTGCAAACAAATCAAGGCCCCCCAAGTGTGAGAGATATCCAGGGAATGCAGAAGTTCATTCTGTATAAAACATAGTCACAGGCAATAAGATTCAGAAAGGGAGGCTAAGGCCAAAATGCACCTTGAATAGCAGGCTAAAAAGTTGGTATTTAATTTGGAGGCAATGGGGAGCCACTGAAAATTGTGAACAGGGAGAGTTACACATATACAAGGCAGTGATTAAGATTAAATCTGACAGCAGTGTGCAAGATGAATAGTTCTGACAAAGCTTTCTTTTTTCCTTGGCACAGCTGTGTGGAGATGCAGGTACCAAACTCTCTGGTAGTGCAGGGACTATATCCTAGGAGTATAAAATGTGTGGAAGGAGGGGAACAGACAGTTTTCTACCACTCACTCAGCCTGGCCAGTCATCAGTGTAAATTTTGAGAAACACCAACAAAACATATTCTGCCACTGTGTCTAGGACATTGTTTCCATTTTTTAAGTATCTGCATTTTTAAAAAATCTTCTATTTTTTTAAATATCTGCATCACTGACCTGAATTATCACAGACAATATAAAGCCTATGAGTTGGCCACACTGGAAGATAAGAATGGAAATAACACTGAGTAAGTGGTAAAATAATCCGGAAAAAAGGCAATGAATATCAATAAGGACAATGCAAAGCAATCCAGCCAAGAAAAATCAACTCCGTAAATAAAAGATGATGAAAGTACAAGCTATAAATAAACATAAGAGGAAAAGAGCAAGGTCATAGGAGATAAAAATCTGACAGCCAGTCAGCACCGTATGACTATACTTTTGGAAAGCAAACAATCTTAAGAATAGATGAACTCTGCACATGTACAGAGTGTAAAATCTTCCTCTCAAACACTCAGAAGTGGTCAGAACCTCTTAGGGCACTGTATCCAGTTTTGGATTTCTAAACTGAAAAGGAATGTTGAGGAAAATAAAATTGGAAGGGATTCAGAAGAGACTCAAAGATGATTAACAGGATGAAAAAAAAACCTCTTAAGATGAAAGGAACTAAACTATTTGCAGCCTTTAAAAGAGGAAGAGAAGTAACAATAAGTGATCTTACAGACATGATGGCAGCCAGCTGTTCTCAATCTGAAGACAGAATACATAGAAGAGAAATGATGAGAAAAAAGATGATGACTTTCACAGGCCCCACCGTGTCTGGGCACATAACTCACAGCTACTCACTCGACACTCTTCACATTTCTGAAATTCACTTACTCTTACCACTTGGGTTTCTTGTGAGTACTGCAGTCCCTTAACATGCTGGGCCACATGCTAAACAACAAAGATGCGGTACTAAGTGTACGATGTGCAAGCAAGCAGATACTATCTAAGTGCTTCCCAATGATTACAATGTGAACATTTGTTACAGGAAATGATTTTAGGTGAGATGGAAGAAAGAATATCTCAAACAAGATATCAAGATTGTTGTGGACACTCCTTTGGTGGACGTTTTTAAAACAGCTCACTTTCTCTTTAAAAGTAACACTTCCTAAAGGTAAGAGATTTTTCAATATTCCTTGCAAAGCAGTAACATTCTATTTTTCACTGCTTAAATTATTAAAATCCTCTTCCGAAACTTAGACCATTATTCTTAACCCAGAACCTAGAGACTAAAAACTAAGAAAAACAAGGGACGAGAAAGCAAATTATCCCAAAAAAGGGCCATCAGAAACACAAGATCTAGTTACACAGACACAAACAATCAGGAAGCCCCCTCAAGCAACACAATACTGAGATAAAAAATAAGGAAACATCTGGAGTTCTGATAAAGGACATAGTTCAGGTTCCTAAAGTACACTTGAAGTAGCAAATCAAAGTAAATAAAATCAAAAAACAAAAAACTATTGAAAAAAAATCACAAATTATCTCTCATTGTACAATTACATACAGATAAAACTTAGTCCAGTATCTCCTGTTAGAAAAATGGATGTTATGAAGTTGTACAGACTGGGACAAGTGAGATTTGCACAGCTGGTTTCTCCATTTTTATCTGCTAAAATCATTTTTCCATGTACCTCCATCTTTCCCCAATGCCCCAAGAGGAAATGGCCCTGAAACCATATGCCCTTTTTCTCTCTTCTCCCTCTTTCATTTTTTACCTACTCTTTGCCTTCCTCTTGCCTAAGCCTGCGCCTCCAGTGACAATCCATACGCACTAGAGTCAATAAATGTGCAAAACTGTGCCAACCATGACGTTAGCACCTATCACTCTAGTTACAATACACTCTCTTTCCTTATGCTCCAATCACTGCCCATTTATTGGCTTTTCCCCTAAGCCTATTCTCTATAAAAACACAATCCCTTTTTACTGGCACTGAACCACAAGTGCCTCAACACAAGCCATACTACTGTATTTTTATTTCAAAGTCTCTCTGAAGTTCAAAAAGATGTAGCATTCTTTGTGAGCAGACCCCTCGGTCGGAATTCTGAAAGAACAGGGGACACAATTTAAAAGGATTTCCTCAGAGACACAGTAACTGTTCAAATAAACATCACAAAACTACACCACCTAGTGGGCTCCCAATCTGCTATAAAATACGTTTCAGTTTCTAAATTCAAGGTTTGGAAACAAATCTCTACCACTCATTTTCCCTAATGCCAAATCATACAGCATTTGTACCTCTCATAGGTCAGGAATTAAGAAAGAATCATTTTAGAAAACTTTAAGGTTTTTAATTAAACACAGTGGACACCTCTGATTTTGGCTAATCTGAAAAAAATAACAATGAAGGAATTAAAGGCAAAGACATACAGATGACCCCTGAACAACACAGGTTTGAATGGCACAGGTCTACCTATACATGGATTTTTTTCAGTAAATGTATTAGAAAGATTTTTAAAGATTTGTGACAACTTGAAAACACATCTCATTTTCTCTAGCTTACTTTATTGTTAAGAGTACAGTATATAATACATATAACATACAAAATATATGCTAATCAAATGTTTAAGCAACTGGTAAGGATTCAGTCAACAGTAGGCTATCAGTAGTTAAATATGGGGGGAGTCAAAAGGTATTTTCCGATTTCCAATCGCATAAGGAGTTGGCACCCATAACCTCCATGTTGTTCATAGGTCACACATGGTTTCTTTACAGATAAAGGAACAATACACCAAGCAAATCTTACAGTATTTTCTTCCAGTTCTAAAATTCTTACTCTGTGAAAATCTTTTAGTTTTCTAACAGCAATTACACAGGCTTTATCTTTCCTGCATGTCAAAGAATACAGTGGCTTCTTCAGAAAGAATGTAGCATTTGCGAGGATAAAATTCAAGACATAAGGACTCTTCTGTCATATCAGTATGAAATTTGCTCAAAATTTTTAGGAGTTCAAAGAATATTTTTTTTAAGTTGAGAATGATAGAAATTTAGAAAGTAAATATTTTCATAATAAGTTTTTAAAAACTGCATTATGGAAAGAATATTAGTGTATTTTTGAGAAATCTATCAAATGTGCCAAAAGAAATGTCTCCCACACCTTGTATTTAGTAAGAACACTTATAGAAATAATGTATGAATATGTCAAGGAGAAGGAATTTGAGAAACAACCTAAGGTGATTTGAAGCTCAGATGAATTCAACAAGTGCCAAGATAATTTCAGAACTCTTGGTTAACAAGGCAACATCCAGCTACAAATAAACTTCATCCCAAATTGCCCTCCTCACCCAATTCCTTCATTCTCTTTAAGCATCTCTAAATCTCACAAATCTGAAACCTCACTTACTTCATAGATTTTGCCCATTCCTCTTCCAAGGCATTTCTCTCCACTGGCACAGTCATACCTTCAGCCTTCATTCTAGAAGAAACTAAAACTAGACTCTATCTCCTATGCTCCCACCTATCCTACATAAAAGAATCACCAATAAGCATATTAAATTCCTGCTCAAGTCTATCCTTATTCAGAAGGAATAGAGCTGCTTCAAAATATCATTTAGTTTTTAAATACAGCAAGCTTTAAATGTTGCCACCAAGCACTGAGATGAACACTACTGACTGCTTGTTCCCACCTCTTCCCTAACACTGTTGTTTGGGGATGTTCCATCGACTGCTGCCACTAAAAATGGCCGAGTAACCATTTGAGAGCTACATGGAGTCTACTGGTTGGAGCTAAAAACAAAGCTTTTGTTTACCTAAGAAAATGGGCAACTCGGCTATGTGTGCCTTTTGCCTCTTTCTCTGCTTCCTAACTAGAATATGGGCTTAATATCTGGATATTCAGGAACCTTCTACCAGACATGAAGATGAAAACCTCCCACTAAGGAACAACAAGGGAGAGCTTGTGCCCGATTGTATGTGGAGCAGAATCAGTAGCCCTAGGCTTCTTCCCACCTGGGAAAAAGAGACATGAAGATGAAAACCTCCCACTAAGGAACAACAAGGGAGAGCTTGTGCCCGATTGTATGTGGAGCAGAATCAGTAGCCCTAGGCTTCTTCCCACCTGGGAAAAAGAGACCTCTGTGTGTAGTAAGGTTGCTGTTCCACTTACTGGAGCATAATCCTAAATGATGCAGGTACCTAGCATCCTACCATCCTCATTAATCTTAATGTTTCCCATGCCCAATTGGGCACATTGTGATTTAAAAACTTGCCTCCTAAAAGGTTTGGCAGTTTCTTATAAACATATGCTTATTTGACCAACCAATTCCACCCCCAGGTATTGACCCAAGAAAAATAAAAATTCATGTTCTAAACAAAAACATGCATGTCAATGTTTATGAAGGCTTTATATGTAATTGCCAAATGTTAGAAACATCCCTAAAATCCTTGAACTGGGACATGGATACACAGAACATGGTACACCGCTATAATGGAACAGAATAATAGCAATAGAAAGGAACAAACTAGTGCTACATGCAACACATAAGGGAATTTCAAATGTAAGTGAAAGAATCAGACTCAAAAAGCCACATATTGTATAATTCCATTTTTATGATGTTCTGCACAGGCACAAATATAAGAAAAGAAAACAGATGGTTGCCAGGGACTGAAAGTGGGGAGAGAATTTGATCACAGAGGGAATGAGGGATGAAACAGTGTCTGTACCTTGATTGAAGTGGTGATTACATGACAATATACATCTGTCAGAACAGTATATTAAAACAGGTGAATTTCACAGTATGTAAAACACTTCTTAAAATAATGGGGAAGAGGGGGACTAAAGATAGCGGCATAAGAGGTGAGAATAGGCATCCCCCTAAAACCGCATAAAATACGAAAATATAATTAATACAACTAATCCGGAAAGAGCAAAAGGAAAGAGGACTGTGACAGACTGCATACACCTGGAGAAAAAAGCAGACCTCACAGAACAGGGTAACATCCAAAGCTGTGGTTCAGTGGGACCCAAGCCCTTCCCCCACACCAGCTCACCGGTGGGAGGAAGAGAAACCGAGCAGAGAGGGAGTGGAGGCCTGGTCTGCTGAATACCTAACTCTGGAGATCTGCTCTGGTGGCACAGACCTACATTTCATTATGTTTGCATGATACTCTCATGATTACAGGGTTGGAAAGCTAAGACAGGCAGAATTCCTGGAGAGACTGAGATTCCAGCCACTTGTGGAAAGCAGGGATCCATATCCGGCTGCTCTGGGACAAAAGAAAGGTGGGCAGTCTGAGAGACTCCATAACAAGGAAGCCCTTAGCAAGAGGGCTGCTAAAGAGGTAAGGAGGATTGCACAGAGCTACCTACTCAAGAGAGAGGTCAGGCAGACAAAATTGTCCAGTGCACTCTGCCCAGCAGGTTGGGAGCTTTACCATATAGACTCTCATATTTAAGGAGGAAAAAGAAATCTCCCTCCTTAGATGATCTTCAGGTGCTCCAGCTCCCTGACTGGCCTCACAGCTCCAAGGACCCCTCTGTGATATGCAGCCTACTGCGCCTTTCTCCGGGCCTGCCCCACCTGGCTCACAAACCGGCAAACCCTACCCTGGTGTGAGGCCAGCCACAGGGAATATCTGCCTACAACTACAAACACAAAGCATAGAGGTTTATACCAGTGCTCAGACCACTGGTTCAGGCAGTGGACACAGTCACAGCAGCCGGGTAGCAGGAAACAGCTCTTTCCTCCTCCCAGAAACCAATACCACTCCCCTGCAACCCACAACATTGCTTCAAGGTCTGAGCAGCTCCAGTGAGTAGAGCTTCTGGGCACTAGAGGGTGCCATATAAAAATCTGAAATGCCAAAAGAATCTGGTTCAGAGTAAAATTATTAATACAACTCCTGAGAAAGATTTAAATGACATCTATCTCATGACTCTTCCTGAAAGGGAGTTCAAAATAAAAATCATTAACATGCTCATGGAGGTACTGAAAGATATTCAAGAACTCAGGAATGAATTCCGGTTGGAGATCCAATCGTTGAAGAGCACAATGAAAGGTATTAAAAGCAGATTGGATATGGTGGAGGAGACAATAAATGAAATAGAAACTAGAGAAGAGGAATACAAAGAAGCTGAGGCACAGAGAGAAAAAAGGATCTCTAAGAATGAAATAATATTGACAGAACTGTGTGACAAATCCAAACGGAACAATATTCACATTATAGGGGTACCAGAAGAAGAAGAAGAGAGAAAAAGGGATAGAAAGTGTCTTTGAGGAGGTAATTGCTGAAAACTTCCCCACTCTGGGGGAAGAGATAGTCTCCCAGGCCATGGAGGTGCACAGATCTCCCAACACAAGGGACCCAAGGAAGACAACACCAACACATATAGTAATTAAAATGGCAAAGATCAAGAATAAGGACTGACTTTAAAAAGCAGCGAGAGAGAGAAATAAGATCACATACAAAGGAAAGCCCATCAGGCTATCATCAGACTTCTCAACAGAAACCTTACAGGCCAGAAGGGAGTGGCATGATGTATTTAATGCAATGAAACAGAAGGGCCTTGAACCAAGAATACTTTATCCAGCAAGATTATCATTTAAATTTGAAGGAGGGATTAAACAATTTCCAGATAAGCAAAAGCTGAATTTACCTCCCACAAACCATCTCTACAGTGTATTTTGGAGGGACTGCTATAGATGGAAGTGTAAATGCAAAATTAAATTAACTATCCCCAAAGTCAGTCAAGGGATAGACAAAGAGTACAGAGTATGATACCTAATACATAAAGAATGCAGGAGGAAGAAAAAGGAAGAAGAAAAAAAAAGAACCTTTACATTGTGTTTGTAATAGCATACTAAGTATGTTAAGTAGACTCTCAGATATTAAGGAAGTTAACCTGGAACCTTGAAGGAAGTGTAACCACAAATCTAAAGCCTGCAATGGCAACAAGTACATACCTATCGATAATAACCCTAAATGTAAATGGACTGAATGCAACAATCAAAAGACATAGAGTCACTGAATGGATAAAGAACCAAGATGCATCTATATGCAGCCTACAAGAGACTCACTTTAAACCCAAAGAGATACACAGACTAAAAGTGAAGGGATGGATCAAGGTATTTTATGCAACTAATAGGGAGAAAACAGCAGGAGTTGCAGTACTTGTATCAGACAAAATAGACTTCACAACAAAGAAAGTCACAAGAGACAAAGAAGGACATTACACAATGATAAAGGGTCAATCCAACAAGAAGATAAAACCATTATAGATATCTATGCGCCCAACACAGGGCCCCTACATATGTGAAACAAATATTAACAGAATTAAAAGGAGCTGTAGAATGCAATGCATTCATTCTAGGAGACTTCAACACTCCACTCACTCCAAAGGACAGATCAACCAGACAGAAAATAAGTAAGGAGACACAGGCACTTAACAACACAATAGAACAGATGGACCTAACAGACATCGACAGAACTCTACATCCAAACATGCAGAATATACATTCTTCTCAAGTGCACATAGAATATTTTCAAGAATAGATCATATACTAGGCCACAAGAAGAGCCTCAGTAAATTTAAAAGGATTGAAATTGTACCAACAAGTTTCTCAGACCACAAAGGAATGAAACTAGAAATAAATTACACCAAGAAAATGAAAAATCCCACAAACACATGGAGGCTTCACAGCATGCTCCTAAATAACCAATGGATCAATGACCAAATAAAAACAGAGATCAAGCAATATATGGAGACAAATAACAACAATAAATCAACCCCACAAAATTTGTGGGACACAGCGAAGGCTGTGTTAAGAGGAAAGTATATTGCAATATAGGCCTACCTCTGGAAAGAAGAACAATCCCAAATAGGCAGTCTAAACTCACAATTAATGAAACTAGAAAAAGAACAAATGAGGCCCAAAGTTAGTTGAAGGAGGGACATAATAAGGATTAGAGCATAAATAAATAAAATCGAGAAGAATAAAACAATAGAAAGAATCAATGAAAGCAGGAGCTGGTTCTTCGAGAAAATAAACATAATAGATAAACCCCTAGCCAGACTTATCAAGAAAAAAAGAGTCTACTAACATAAATGGAATCAGAAATGAGAAAGGAAAAATCACTACGTACACCACAGAAATACAAAGAATTATTAGAGAATACTAAGAAAAATTATATGCTAACAAACTGGATAATGTAGAAGAAATGGACAACTTTCCAGAAAAATACAACCTTCCAAGGCTGACCCAGAAAGAAACAGAAAATCTTAATAGACCAATTACCAGCAATGAAATTGAACTGGTAATCAAAAACCTACCTAAGAACAAAAGGCCTGGAACAGATGGCTTCACCGCTGAATTTTATCAAACATTTAGTGAAGACCTAATACCTATCCTCCTTAAAGTTTTCCAAAGAGTAGAGGAAGAGGGAATACTTCCAAACTCATTCTATGAGGCCAGCATCACTCTAATACCAAAACTGGGCAAAGACACCACAAAAAAAGAAAATTACAGACCAATATCCCTCATGAACACAGATGCAAAAATACTCAACAAAATATTAGCAAACCGAATTCAAAAATACATCAAAAAGATCATCCATCATGATGAAGTAGGATTTATTACGGGGATGCAAGGATGGCCAACATTCGAAAATCCATCAATATCATCCACCACATCAACAAAAAGAAGGACAAAAACCACATGATCATCTCCATAGATGCTGAAAAAGCATCTGACAAAATTCAACATCCATTCATCATTAAAACTCTCAACAAAATGGGTATAGAGGGCAAGTACCTCAACATAATAAAGGCCATATATGACAAACCCACAGCCAACATTATACTTAACAGCGAGAAGCTGAAAGCTTTTCCTTTACGATCAGGAAAAAGACAAAGATGCCCACTCTCCCCACTACTATTCAACATAGTACTGGAGGTCCTAGCCATGGCAATCAGACATCACAAAGAAATAAAAGGCATCCAGATTGGCAAGGAAGAAGTTCAACTGTCCCTGTTTGCACATGACATGATATTGTACATTAAAAACCCTAAAGAATCCACTCCAAAACTAGATTTAATATCTGAATTCAGCAAAGTTGCGGGATACAAAATTAATACGCAGAAATCTGTGGCATTCCTATACACTAACAATGAACTAGCAGAGAGAGAAATCAAGAAAATGATTCCATTCACAGTTGCATCAAAAAGAATAAAATACCTAGGAATAAACGTAACGAAGGAAGTGAAAGACCTGTACTCTGAAAACTACAAGACACTCAGGAGAGAAATTAAAGAAGATACCAATAAATGGAAACACATTCCGTGCTCATGGACAGGAAGAATTAATATTGTCAAAATGGCCATCCTGCCTAAAGCAATCTACAGATTCAATGCAATTTCTATCAAAATACCAACAGCATTCTTCAACGAACTAGAGAAAATAGTTAGAAAATTCATATGGAACCACAAAAGACCCCGAATAGCCAAAGCAATCCTGAGAAGGAAAAATAAAGCTGGAGGGATTATGCTCACCAAGAAGCTCTACTACAAAGCCACAGTAATCTAGACAATTTGGTACTGGCACAAGAACAGACCCACAGACCAGTGGAACAGAATAGAGAGCCCCGATAAAACCCAACCATGTATGATCAATTAATATATGATAAAGCAGCCATGGACATACAATGGGGAAATGACAGCCTCTTCAACAGCTGGTATTGGCAAAACTGGACAGCTACATGCAAGAGAATGAAACTGGAGTATTGTTTAACTCCATACACAAAATAAGCTTGAAATGGATCAAAGACCTGAATGTAAGTCACGAAACCATAAAACTCTTAGAAGACAACATAGGCAAAAATCTCCTGAATATAATAAGCATGAGCAACTTCTTCCTGAACACATCTCCTCAAGCAAGGGAAACAAAAGCAAAAATGAACTCATGGGACTACATCAAACTAAAAAATTTCTGTACAGCAAAGGACACCATCAACAGAACAAAAAGGCATCCTACAGTATGGGAGAATATATTTGCAAATGACATATCCGACAAGGGGTTAACATCCAAAATATATAAAGAACTTACACGCCTCAACACCCAAAAAGCAAATAACCCGATTAAAAAATGGGCAGAGGATGTGAAGAGACAGTTCTCCAAAGAAGAAATTCAGATGGCCAACAGACACATGAAAAGATGCTCCACATCACTAATAATTACGGAAATGCAAAATAAAACCACAATGAGATATCACCTCACACCAGTAAGGATGGCTAACATCAAACAGACTAAGAACAACAACTGCTGGTGAGAATGCGGAGAAAGGGGAACCCTCCTACACTGCTGGTGGGAATGTAAGCTAGTTCAACAGTTGTGGAAAGCAATATGAAGGTTCCTCAAAAACCTAAAAATAGAAATACCATTTGATCTGGGAATCCCACTCCTTGGAATTTACCCAAAGAATACAACTTCTCAGATTCAGTAAGACATATGCACCCCTATGTTTACTGCAGCACTTTTTACAATAGCCAAGATATGGAAGCAACCTACATGACCATCAGTAGATGAATGGATAAAGAAGAGGTGGTACATATACACAATGGAATACTACTCAGCCATGAGAAGGAAACAAATCCTGCCATTTGCAACAACATGGATGGAGCTGGAGGATATTATGCTCAGTGAAATAGGCCAGGTGGAGAAAGACAAGTGCCAAATGATTTCCCTCATTCGTGGAGTATAACAACGAAGCAAAACTGAAGGAACAAAACAGCAGCCCACTCAGAGACTCTAAGAGGAACTAGTGGTTACCAAACAGGTGGGGTGTGGGAGAGCAGGTGGAGAGGGTGGGAGAAGGGGATTGAGGGGCATTTTGTTTAGTACACACATGGTGTGGGGGATCATGGGGAAAACAGTGTAGCACAGAGAAGGCAAATAGTGAATCTGTGGCATCTTACTACACTGATGGACAGTGACTGCATTGAGGTATGGGTGGGGACTTGATAATATGGGTAAATGTAGTAACCACATTGTTTTTTCATGTGAAACCTTCATAAGAGTGTATATCAATAATGCCTTAATAAAAAAATAATAATAAATTTAAAAAATAAAAAAATAAAAAATAATGGGGAAGAGGGGTGTGGGTCCCATACACTCTTACAAGTCTCACAAAAAGAACTGGTAGACCTGCCTTCCAAAGACTCCAAGTATCTCCGTGACTAGACACTATTCCTAGATGGCCAAAATCAATGCTTCAGTTGCCTGTGCCCCCATGGCCACCTCACATATATTTATCCTCCATCTCAGAGTGAGAGTCTTAAAGCCAAGAGTCCACTCCTTTCTGTTTTTGGTGACCTTGGCCATGTATAATAAAATCTTCACCTTTTCAAATCCTGATGCTTACCTCTAATTCTCAAGCTATATGACTGACAAGAAATTAACCAAAGATATCATAAAACTCATTAACATAAATTCAAAGGTTGATGAGATTTCTCGCTAACAGAAAATCAACTAGTCATCTACTAGGAACTAAAGGCATGCTACACTAGTTCTCATCTTTACATGTTAATAATTCCTTAAATTTCTCTAGCCAGTGGAATTTTTTCCTTTAAAGCACTTGTTGCACAAAGCCACAAGGAGGCATAACTCATATTCACAAGAGGAAAGGTACTCCAGAAAAGTTAAGGTGTTCACAACAGATCCATTTGGTTTGTCTCAGTGATGGCCCTACGTGGTGACAATTAAATGTTCAAAACCACAGTAGTTTAAGTACTATTATATTACTGATTTCCAACCATAAGTATTTATCAGATCAACATACTTCTGCCTGATTTCTTTTAAAATGACAGTTACAGCTTAAAATGTGAATTAAAAATCTACGACTTGGCAAGACATCTCCAACCACTTACTTGGATCTACGAACAAGCAGATGAGGAAAACTTCCTAAAACAGCAAGATTTCAGCTGCACTAGGGGCAATGAGCAGAACTTCAAAAATGGAGAAGGTATGGTTTTCTAGAAGCAGCAGCATGAGCAAAACTGAGAATGAAAGGTTAAAATAGCTGTCTCGGATATGCTAAATAACAAGTCTGGCTGGGACCAAGAGCTTCTACAAGGAAGTAAGTAATGTGGCAATAATCAGAAAAGATATGTTAAGCCCACATTACAGAATGCCAACTGCCAGCTCTAGAGCTCTGTTTTCACTGGTGTTTTTACTGGATAAAATAAATTAAATGAAATCAGTTTACCAAATTTATTTTTAAATTTTATTCTACATAGTCACCTATATAACTAAGAAATATATGCACAGAGAACATCTAATTTTGCCTAAGAAAAGAACAAATACAGAGAAAATAACCTCCTCATTAGTTAAGTCAGTTCCTTAAGCGTGATGGCCCTGCTGAGTCTTCACTGGCACATTACGCTTTGTGTGATATTCTTGAATGGCACGTTCAACTGAGCCAGACCTAAGACTCTGCCAGGTGGTGTGATTTTCTTGAATGGCACGTTCAACTGAGCCAGACCTAAGACTGCAACGAAGGATGATGGAAGAAGGAGCTGAGATAGTGACAGGAGTGGCTGAAGCGCTTTAAACTGGGTAGAGAAGTGAGGACAGAAGGGGATGACAGAAAAAGGATGTACAAGGAGTAAGGAATGGGAGGCGCCAACTAGTTAAAAGACCAGGTAGAGGAAACAATGAGTGAGCTAAAGTGGGAGTTATGTTCAAAGAGGAGTGCGCCCAACTTTAAGATTTCTAGGGCAGAAAGACCAGATGATCCCGGATGTGGCTGTGAAAGTTACTGGCTGAAACTGCACAGAAGTGAAGGACACTAGGAATCTGAATATAAAAAGGTACTAAATTAACTATTATAAGACCTTTCCTACTGCCTTAAATAAACTCAGAACTTGAGAGACTGAACAACTAAGTTAACTTCTTAGTTCTTTATGATCTTTGCTGACTAGTAACCACTGTCATTCTCCTCAAGAGAATTAAACTTTTATAAAAGGGACCAATATCACTAAGCTACACTAACTTCCAAGTGATCAAAGTCAGGGCTAGCAGCAGGGGGATATGCTGGTGTCTGGGCAGCAGGTCATTTCCATCCCATCTAACAGGAGGCAATCTTCACTACTGTCACTGTCAGCTCTTCAAAAACTAAGTATCAAACAGGAAGTGCAGTTAACTCTTCTTGTTCTATTATTCTTCCATGTAAAAACTAAGAAAAAGGATGCAACCAACAGACTTCAACAAAAAACAAAAAAAGTAGATTTGTGAGGAGCGAAAATTGTTATCTCTAAAGAAGCCACCTCACGGAAACGAGGCACTTGATATGCTGCGCTTCAAAATTATTCACTAAGCCAAACTACTTCATGGCCCTAACTACTTTGACTTCTAAGTTTGACCATGCGCTTGACTAAGACTGGGTCTTCCTACACTGCATCATTTAACAGTAATTCAATCGACAAATATTTATTCTCCACCTACTAAATTCCAGGCACTGTGCGAAGTGCAGCAGAATCAAAGATGTCAAAGCTGAGGACCAACTATATGTGACAGACACTAACATATTGATAGTATACGTATTAATAAGTTATGTTTTTACAAAGGAGGTGGTAAGTAATGCTTTAGGGTTGGCTGGTCCATGGGATTGGCAGCCAGTTCACACACTTACACTGACATACTTATAAATCAACTATGTCACTGACCAAGATATCTAGTTCAGCTGACGTCTTTTTCTTAGCAAGGCTTTCTCAATGAAGGAAGTAATGCATAGATACACATTCTGGCACAAGCTCCCTATCTTGTTAAAGACTGGCACTCTGTCAGCAATGAGACAGAGGAAATGAGTTTAGAAGAGTGACAAATCAGGTGACATTTAACACACGTCTTACAAGGTAAGTAAGATTCTGCCAAGGAGATACAGAGAAAAGGGCATTCGAGTATACCCTACTCCCAGTAGCCTAGATTCCTTTACTTGTTAGCTGCAGATGCTCTTGAAATTCTATTAAATCCACCAAGGCAATGCTGACTGACTGGCTGGAACCTGACTTGCTTCAAAATTAAATTCCTCTGACTGTCCCTTCATCCTCATCCAACTCTGTGCACAATATTAATAACTGATATTTATATACACACTTACTGAATTCTTTATTTTCTCAGTTGGTTATAAATCTTGAACTTTTTCACCTAACAGCATACATCTGGCACAGCACTACATATGTAAGTGGATTTAAACTGAATACTTTAAGTTTAAAGAAGCAGAAATTCAACCAGCTGGTCCAAAAGAGTTTTAAGTATCTTAACGTGAGAGGATAACTACTCCTTTTTACATCTCAGGTTCTCCTCACTTTTTAATTTCAGAAAAATAGCATTTGACTTAAAACTGCATCTGACCACTCTAATAGTTCTGCCTTAGACTTCTGCTTCAAGGTGATAAATCCAAGTCCTTTCAAAAGACAGTAAAAGAGTATCCTAATGAGATTTTTCAAAAGTATATTCTAGCTAAACATCTACTAAACTTTCTTCCCTAATAGGTACAAAGCCATAAATCACTTGGTAAGGCTCAAATTTCTTAGGCATTAAATACAGGAAAGAATTCCTGGCCTTTTTACAGTTAGGGATAAACTCATGTATAGCTTGGCACTGCTGTACTCCCTCTGCCTAATGCACTGCAGTCATCCAACAAATTTTTGTTGGAAAGTTATCAGAAGAATAAACATAGCAAAGTACACTTAAAAAAAAAAGTGTATCCACCTATTATTGCCTCAGCATCAAACATCGAACATGGGTGGCATGTAGTAGCTCCCCTTAAAGAGTTGTCCTATTCTTACATCAGTTATTTATGAAGCATTTCTAGGTCTCCCAAAAACATTCAATAACAGCCTCATACAACATAGCTTACAGTCCTAGTCCCTAGTACCAACATTTTAAGGGAACTCAATGAATCAAAACTATGCTAATAAAAATTGTGTTTATTTTTAAACCGTCACATAACAATATTCTCAAAGTCACTATGTAACAATTCTGAAGAACTAAAAAATTAAAACTAGTCATTTTCAATTACATATTCACAACATCATAAAATACCAAATTTCCTTTTTCAAATTGTTCATTAGGGCCAGAATGGTCATTACTGTGCAGTACTCAGCCTTGACACAGTTAAAGTTATTTCACTGGTTCTAAACTCTTTACTCACTTTCTTCTTTCTTCCCTCCATCTCGCAATCTCCTCTGGAGTGTCTAACTTGATCTTCTTCATACCAGGAGCATGCATCTAAGGGAGAAAAAGCCTGCTCGACATCAGGAAGCGTACAGTGTTTTCAACTAAATCTCAAGTATTATGGCAGATATGGGAACTCTGTACCCAACATGAAATTCACTAGCAAAGACAATTTTAAAACTAAGTAAGCAGGTTTTATATATCCTTATTATGACTTTTACTTTAAAGGATAAAGAATAATTTCTCATGTATTTGGATTAGTGCTATTTGTAAGAAAAAGAAGGAGTAATTTTGGTTACCAAGCAGATATGTCACCCATTTCTCAACTGACATTACATACCCAAATGAATGGCCTACGAACCAAAATTGAGGGAGATAGCTAAAGAAATAATGAGTATACAGAATGGTTTGAGGCAGCATAGTGTAGTAAAACAAGCAGAGAATTTGGAGTCTAGAAACTCAAGTGCAAAAGTCAGTTGTGGGGCCCTGGGTAAATCATTTTTTTAATCTGTTAAAGGCCAGTATTTATCTACTTCACATAGGGTTTGTGAGAATAAAATCGAATAATAGATGTAAAAATGCCTTACAAAGTACAAAGTACTCCATGAATGCTACTTACTATTAGGCTATGTACATGAAGACCTGTGATGATAAGAGATCAATGAAATAAAAAGCATGTATGAAAAAAAAAACCCACACAAGAACTTACATTTCTCCAGTGAAACTGGACAATCTTCTCATGTGCACTAAAAGAACACTCTACTTCAGGACACTGTAAGAGTTAAAAAAGACTATTCAACGTTTCCTATATTAAATTTTCCCTACTACTACAGGCACAGACATGTTCTGGTGATATTCCATCATTATTCATCTAGGTAGTATTATCACTGCATATTTATGTCAATGGCAAAACAAAGACCACTCCAAAACAGGGTTGCATGTAAAAATGAATGACATTCTCAAAGAATATAGTGCAGTATTATGTATCATTTATTTCTCCATTCTAGTGAAAGCATGACATCAGCAATGCTGGAAAATGTTCTTAATTCCTAAAGTTCAGGGGATATTCTTATAAACTAAAAGAGAACCTTTCAAAATTAAGAACATTCTGGTTAACAGAAACTTTTAACTACTTAATAAGGTCCAGAACATCCTTAGGTGGCGATGGGCCATGGCAAATTATACAGTGTGGTTAAATGGTCAAGGGCAGCCTCGGGGGGAAACGAGCACAAAGGCGCACACAGCAACTGGAGGGGAGGCCTAGCCCTGTCTGAAGGCAGAGGCACACACGTATCAACAGCTGCCAGGCCTGCCTCCTCCTTTGCTGCTCTCTTACCTCTTCCCCAGGCAGCGGGCTCCCCTCCTCTAACTGCAGTCCCAGGGTCACTGCCTCAATTTGTCAAATCATCAAACAACACTTCTATGAAAACTTCTAAGGAAAAAAAAACCCTCAGAATTTCTACCAAATATACCTGTTTTGCTAAATAAATTTAGGACAACCAAGAAAACCTACTTTTGTATGTTCAGACATGTGTTTATCATACTTTTCTTGATTTTTAAAACCACGATCACAGGTATCACAAAACAAGTGAAAAACAGGTTCCTTTCTTTTCTGCAAACAAAAACAAGAGTCATTATGCTTTTGGTGAAAAACCTTTAACCAGTAATAAAAATTTAACTTTGCTTCAAGTAGTATATACTTTGATTTTTCTCATAACCCTTATATGTGGGAGAAACTTCTGGATATATTTCTAATGAAGGAATGATTCTGTTTCTTTCTTTCATTTTACTTTTAGCCAGTACATTAGGAAAGCCAGGCATGATAAAAAAATTTTAATCTGACTAGAGCTAGTATGAACTACAAGGAGATTGCAAATTGGTAATCTAATTAAGACAGTACTGTGTATGTTGAAGTGATCTAAAAATAAATACTCATGGCAAAATAGCATTTCATCTTTTAGGATGTATCACATATTTTTTTAAAACCACAAAAGGGGGAAAAAAGAATCACTCAGGTAAAGACTAGTTACTTTTATTTTCAATTTGCTATTTTTATGCTTAAACATAAAACAAAAAAGATTACTATAATGACAGACTATAGGAAATGGCCTCCCATTATTTAATGTTGGAATTACATTAATAAATATATTACACCTGCACAATATTTTGTTATTATTAGTTATATAATTTTTTATATCAAAATGAAGGACACTAATTTCATGTTGTAGACCTTACTCATCTCATTCTAAAGTAAGGACATTATGTATACACCTTAAAAACTGAAAGACCAGATTTGTAAGCTCCATCAGAATAAAGGAAGCCTACTTTAAGATATGGTCTCTGAAGCATAATCAAGAGTTGTTCCTGAATTTTTTAAAAAATGACTTTTTTCATAAAAATGGTAAATATCCACAATTGAAAAGAACTGAAGCATTACAATGAATTAAGATTAATGAATAAATAACAATAAAGCACAAAAAAAATCTTGTCTGAATAATTACTTTAGGCATAGGGGATGACTGACTATAAACTACTTCAAATTAACATGAAATGTAATTTTACTTAAATTTAACACTAGAAAACAAAACTGCTGGGTCTGCCTTTTTAACCACAGAAATATTTGTTCCTAAGAGATCTCCATGTTAAAATGAAAAAGATTATAAAAAATAAAAAGTTTGTGTCATTATAGTTTGTTCTTAACTCCATGCTTTCAATTTCATAAGAGAAAAAGTTTGGACTTCTTTTCTCTAAATTCCATATTTATTCCAAATACTATATTGAAATGGATTCAGTGTTTTCTTTTCTATAATTTTTACATTTATTTCTCAAAAAGATTTTGAAGTTTTTGCTTACAGCTAAGATCTTAAGATCCTATTAGAGCAAGGCTCTAATATGTTGACAGCAGATGCAAAACACCGAGACAGATAGAAATATAAGACATGATATAGTAACACAGGGACCAAAGTGTCACATTCAAGAATATCTTTAAAAATACCTTTTTTTTCTGTTTTCTGCTGGGAGGGAAGTGGAAGTCAGTAAACTCTGCATCATATTTTTGTGGAAAATAAGAATGTTTAACTAAAAAACAAAAAGAGATCCATATGTTTGCAACTATACAATATTATTTATGATAGTATGTCTCAAATACTTGAGTAAAAACAGTTATAAACTACCCCTAACAAATTAACAGAGATTAAAACTAGTCACCAAATATTTCTCAAATTAATACATACTGGTAAGATTACATGCTCATTGACACTTTAGGTGTCTCAGTAAAAGAATGGACAATCTAACCTGATGAAATTCTTGTACTTACTCCAAACATTAAAAATATAAACAATAAAATCCTTAATACAGCTCCTTCAGCATCAATTTTACACCAGGAAAACAGAACCTTGTGAAAATACATTTTTCTCTCAAATTCTCTCATTCTTCTTCAACTCTGAAGCTCTTTCACCTTGATTACTACTGAATGCCTCCCAGATTCTCTTCCAGTTCCTCTCTTCCAACAGACCCTGCACACTGACAAAACAAAAGTAATCCTCCAATCTTGACAATCCTGCTGAAAAACCTGAAAACAACTTCCCAGAGTCCTTCAGGGAATCCCAGTCTATTTTCACACACTACCCTTATCCCATACCCTCTACTTACCTGGTTTCAGTCACCCCAAGACACTGCAATTTTCAGAACCCACTGTGTACTGACACTTCTTTGCCCCTACCTAAAAAAAATCTCTTCCTAAATCCAAAACATCTCCCAAAACATTTCTTCTGAAAACTTTTCCCAATTCCCTCAACACTCTGAAATCACCTTTTATATGCCTCTGTCACCAGTCACAATGTGTTATGATTTATATTTAGGAACCCATCTCACCTGACTTAGGACTGTCTCAGGCACATTCATAGTCCCAGCATTTGACACACAGTAAACACTGATTTGGCTTCAACTTAATGTTAACTAAATCTTACTCAGAACTGGAGATTAAGTGAACAATATTATGGCTTTCTATATAATCTGTATGTATGACACCCAAATTTACAGCCCCAAGCACAAATCTGCACTGAAAGGACAAACTAATAGCGAAGAGCCTACTCAATATTCTGCTTGACCCGAACATATTCCAAACTCAATGCCTGCTCTTCTCTTCAAATCTGCTTGGTCCACATCCTTCCACTGGTTTGGCAAAAGACTTTAAGTTATTCTCATCTCTTCTTTGCCTCACATCTCATCCTTCAGCAAATGGTGTTGGCCCTACGCTGCCTTCAAAATGTACCTAGACTGCAACTACTTCTCATCACCTCCTGAGCTCCACCCTAGTCCACGTCCCCAATATCTCTTACTTAGATGACTGCAATAGCTTGCTTCCTACTTGGTCTTGACTTAAGTCAATTCCCCTTTTAAAATATAAATCACGTCATGTCTCTCCCCTGCACTACTCATATCACAAGAATTAAAGTCGAAGTTACATGATCTTTAAGGGCCTTACAGGTCTGTCCTCTTCCCCAATATTCTACAGTTCTACCCCAGGCTCACACCTCTCTAGTCACACTGGCTTCCATTCTTTGCTTTGTATACAGTTCTTCTGCCTGTATCTTTATTCCTTCAGATATATCCACGGCTCTGATCCCCCAGTTTCCTTTTAAGTTTTTGCTCGAATGCCACCTTTCTTATATATGACAATGGAACTTAAAACAGCAGTACTGATCATTCTTTGCTTTCTCTCTCTCCAGGGCACTCACTGCCTTCTAATACATACACGGTGCGTTATTTTGTATGTTGTCCGTCTTGCTACCCCAAGAGGTGTTAAAACACCATAGAGATGGGGACTTTTGTTAAGTTTTGTTCACTGCTGTAATCCCAGTTCCTGGTACACAGTTGGAATTCAGTAAGTAACTGCTTGATTGACTGAACAGGCGAGGAAAAATTCCTGTCGGAAAAATTGTGGGGGATTAATGACCAGATTCCGAGAGTGCACACAGAATCAGAAGTGGAAAGAAAGAGGGAAGGGGGAGAAATGGGAGAGGTAACAAGGGGAGAGAAGTTAAGGGGTGGTCCACATTAGAGTAATAGCTTACCCCGAGCGTTGTGGGGCTTCTGATGTCGAGGAAAAACACCAGGACACTGTCTCCAGTACCACGATGTCGAAGCCTGGAAATTCCAGGGAGGCTGGCCGTTGAACTGAGGCTGAGAATCAAGGGGGGATTGGGCGTCGAAAGGGGGCTGCGCCCCGGGAAGAATCTGGGCGTCGAAGGGAGGAGGCGCCTCGGCGAGCGCCTGGGCCCGCACGGCCCCTGGGGAAGGCTCCGACCCTGTAGCGGAGGGCGCCGACGAAGGTGGTGGTGGCGGCGGCAGCATTGCCCAGAGCACCCAGTTGTTCGGCAGCGGATTAGTGTCGCTCAGTGGCCCCGACGTGGGGGTAAGCTCGGAGGCTGAAAACCACCCCGTGGAAGTCCCGGTATCACTCGCCGGCTCAGCCATGCCGCCAGCAAGGTTGGGACCTTAGCGTGCGAAGGCGGCTCACGCCTTAGGCGTCACTTCCGTTATCGTAAATTACACGGCTCAGCCAATCACACGGTGTCCGTCATTAGTCGACGCCGGAAAACTAGCCTTGGCAATGGATCGCGGGCCGCCTTTGCGGTCGGTTTGATTGTGCGTGGATAGATTCGTATGCTTGACCGCGGATGGCGAGGGATCTGATCGGGCCGGCGCTGCCTCCTGGCTTCAAGGCCCGCGGGACAGCGGAGGACGAGGAGCGAGAGCCCAGCCCTGGTAAGCGGCGCCCCGTACCCTGCCCACCAGGCCCACCGGCAGCCCACCCCTTCTCTGGCCTGGCCCTGCTAAGTAGAGGTCTGAGGCCAAGAGGGCGGAGGAGTGGGGAGTGGGCGCGGCTCGACCCGAGCTGACTTCCCTTCTCAAGCATAGCAATGGGGAGAAGGCCGGAGAAGCCTCAGAAACGAGATTTGGCCTGGGAAGCATTACGATGCTGATAAATTCTCATTTAGTGCTTAACGGTTCTGGACGCTGTGCTAAACGACGGATACACATTCAGTTATCCTAGCAATTGTGTAACATAAAGATTAGTATTTCCATGTTACAAACCTGAGGCCACATGTGGGCTGTTGCCCAGGTCACACAGCTAGTAAGTGGTGAAACCCCATTCAGAACGAAGCCCGTGCGCCGAACATCTGTGCCATCTTGCCTTTGACATACGCCCTTGGCTCCTGCAGAAGATGCCCCCGGCCTGCCTTGCTGGCCTCTCCTATTCTGGCATTGCATCTGACGCGCACAGCCCAGTGTTCAGACCAGTCCGAGTTTGCGCAGTTCCTCGTTTTCTAGGACCCTTCTGGCCCCACTCTGCATTTTTTGACATACCTGATAAACTCCTACCACGTCCTTCAAGGCCCCAACTTAAATGTCACCTCAGTGAAGCATTTCCAAACTCTCCCTAGGATTGTCACACATTCTTCCTGCCCACGAGGTTTTTTTTTTCTACATAATTACATCGCATATTTAATACACTTTTTTGAATAACTTGTTGACATACCTGTCTCCACCATTGCATTATGGTCTTCTAGCCTTTAACAGATTGTAGGCACTTAATATTTGCCAAATAAATGCTTCTTAGACCCTTCCATGCATATCTATCTCCTCTAATGTTTGTTCTAATTGCAGGCTGTGACTGACACTAAAGTTGGAAATGAGTAATGCTGTAAGAGCAATCCTGTCATTTCTTAATCTAGTTTTCATTCCTTGATTACCCAGAGGCCATGTTTCCACCTAGAGGTTTCCTTCCGTATCTTCTGTTACATCTATTAAAAAGACATGCTTTTACTATAGCAAAGAAGGATCTGTTCATCTAAGGTTGGAAAAAGTGGGGTTAACCAAACTTTTAAACTTGGGTTCCTCTGTGTATGTCCTTTTGGGTCATCATATTCTATTCCCAGACTTTAGACCAAGGCAGCCTTTGCAGGTAAACAACCATCATCTCCCAAATAGGTAACCTCAGTTATGATTTGCTTCTATCATTCTTCTGGCATTTACTTCAGGCACTGCCTTCCCCATCCACTCTCCTCTGTTTGTTTCTTTTGTGCTTGTTCGTTCTCTTCCTGCTCCTACCCTCAACACTTAACACTGTACTTGTGTATATCCCCTTCTACCTTGGCCACATTTTACCCCAACCTGCCTGGCACATACAAGATCTCTGGTGGATATTGTTGAATAATGCCACTTCTTCAAGCACATGGCATTTTCACCTAACCCCCCCTACTGTAATTCCACTCTCTTCATAACCTCTTAGATGACTGATCCTAAAACTGTTTTCAGAAAATCTTGAGATATTGTTTTATTATCTCATTATTCTTCTACCTGGACTTTAAAATCTTATCAGTACAAATATCCTTGAAATCCACTCTATCACACCATAGAAGTGCCATCCTGTGCCATCTTCCAGCCACTACCTGCCTCCCGATCCCTCTTTCAACCAAAGGGTAACTACTGTTCCGACTTATAACATCATAGATTAGTTTTGTGTGCTTTATATAAATGGAAAAATACAGTATGAATTCTTTTGTAAATACAATTTTTTGGCACAACTTTATTTTGAGATTCATCATGTTGATTATTGTTGATGTTATTATAGATTGTTTATTGACATTGTGGTCTAGTAGTCCATTGTGTTAATGTTCTGTGATTTATTTACCATTTTACTACTGATGGACATTTGAGGAGTTTCCCTTTTTTGGGAGCTAAAAAAAGTGCTGCTAGCCTCAACACCCAAAAAGCAAATAACCTGATTAAAACATGGGCAGAGGATCTGAACAGACACTTCTCCAAAGAAAAAATTTAGATGGCCAACAGGCACATGAAGAGATGCTCCACATCACTAGTCATCAGAGAAATGCAAATTAAAACCACAATGAGCTATCACCTCACACCAGTTAGGATGGCCAACATTGAAAAGACAAGGAACAACAAGTACTGGCGAGGATGCAGAGAAAGGGCAACCTTCCTACACTGCTGGTGGAAGTGTAAATTAGTTCAACCATTGTGGAAAGCAGTATGTAGGTTCCTCAAAAAACTCAAAATAGAAATACCATTTGACCCAGAAATTCCACTCCTAGGAATTTACCCTAAGAATGCAGGAGCCCAGTTTGAAAAAGACATATGCACCCCTATGTTTATTGCAGCACTATTTACAATAGCCAAGAAATGGAAGCAACCTAAGTGTCCATCAGTAGATGAATGGATAAAGAAGATTTGGTACATATACACAATGGAATATTATTCAGCCATAAGAAGAAAACAAATCCTACCATTTGCAACAACATGGACAGAGCTAGAGGGTATTATGCTCAGTGAAATAAGCCAGGTGGAGAAAGATAAGTATCAAATGATTTCACTCATTTGTGGAGTATAACAACAAAGCAAAACTGAAGGAACAAAACAGCAGCAGACTCATAGACTATAAGAAGGGACTAGCAGTTACCAAAGGGAAGAGGTTGGGGGGTGGGTGGGGAGGGAAGGAAAAGGGGATTAAGGGACATTATAATTAGCACACAAAATATAGATAGGTCGCGGGGGGAGGCTGTAAAGCACAGAGAAGACAAGTAGTGACTCTATAGCGCCTTACTACACTGATGGACAGTGACTGCAGTGGGGTCGGGGTGGACTTGATATGATGGGTGAATGTTGAAACCATGTTGCTCATGTGAAACCTTTATACGGTTGTATATTAATATAGCTTAATAAAAGAAAAGTGCTGCTGTGCATTCCGGTACATGTGTTTTATTGGACACATGTTCCATTTCTTTTGAAATTGTTGGGTCATTGGATATGTAAAAGTTCGCTTTAGTAGATAACTGTCAGTTTCCAAAGTAGTACCAGTTTACACTCCCACCAATGTGTATAAGAATTTTCGTTCCATATTCTCACTAATACTTCGTTTTTTTTTCTGCCTTTTTAATCTGGTTTGTAGCAGTATCTCATGGTTGTTGTCATTGGCATTTCCGTGGTGATAAATGGAGTTGACTACTTTTTCATGTTTTTTGGACATTTGCATGTGTGTCGTGTTCAAGTCTTCTGTTCTTTTTTCCTGAGTTGTCTGTCTTCTCACTGATATACTGAGTTCTTTATATGATCTGGATCAAGCCATTTCTCAGATATGTGTGTGTTGCAAATATCTTCTCAAATTCTGTGGGTTGCCTTTTCACTCTCTCATTAGTATGTTTTGATGAACAGAAGTTTTTAGTTTTAGTATATTCTGATTTTTAATTTTTCTTTTATGTCTAGAGCTTTCGTATGTAGTCTTTGCTTACTCCGGGGTTACAGAGCTGCTCTACATTTTCTTCTAGAAGCGATATTGTTTCAGCTTTCACATTTATATTTGCAGTCCATCTGGAATTGATATTTGTGTGCAGTGTGAGGTAGGAACAAGATTTATTTTTCCCCATATGGCTAGCAAGTTGATTCGTTGCACTCCCCCATTGCACTGCAGTGTCACCTCCCTTATAAATCAGGTGACCATATATGTGCATCTAGTTTTTTTCTTGTTCATTCTGGTAAAATATACATAACATAACATTTACCATCCCAACAGCTCATCGTTAAGTACATTCATATTGTTATGCAACCATTACCACTATCCACCTGCAGAAATCTTTACCTCTTGCACAGCTGAAACCCTGTACCCATTAAACAGAAAGTCCCATTTTCCCCCTCCCCCAGTTGCTGACAACCACCCCTCTACTCACTATGAATCTAACTAGTCTAGGTACCCCATATACATAGAATCATACAATATTGTTTATGTCTGACTTCTTTCACTTAGCTTAAAGTCTTCAGAGTTCATCTGCATTGTAGAATGTGTCAAAATTTCCTTTGAGGCTGAATAATATTCCATGTTTCATATACCTTATAGACCACATTTTGTTTATCCATTCATCTGTTTGTGTTCATGTGGGTTGCTTCCACTTTTTGGGTATTGTAAATAATGCTGCTATGAATATGGTGTACAGATATCTTACCTGAGTCCCTTCTATCAGTTCTTTAGGGTATATACCCACAAGTGGGATTGCTGGGTCATATGGTTAATCTGTTTTTTGAGAAATTACCATACTCTTTTACACAGCTACTGCACCATTTTGCATTCCCACTAACAGTGCAGAAAGGTTCCAATTTCTCTACATCCTCACCAGTACTTGTTGCTTGTGTTTTCTTTTTTTATAATAGCCATTCTAATGGGCATGAAGTGGTATCTCATGGTGGTTTCAATTTGCATTTCCCTAACAGTGAGTGATTTGGGGGATCTTTTCATGTGCTTTTGGCCTATGCACCTAGTTTTGAGAAACTTGAATTTAGAGAATTTAGAGTGTCATTTCCAAAGTAAAAAAAAATCAAAATAACAGTGCTCTCCCCAATAACTCAAATTCCTAATAATCTAAAGATGCACATTATGCGATACTCAGAACAATGACCCTAAGTCAACAAAAAAAGAAAAATTATTTTAAGAATACTTTGGTTAAGAAGAGCCATGTATTTTAGAAAGCTGTGAACTTCCTATTTTATCACATCAGGAGTCCCGCAATACCTGAATGCTTTGCATGTATGTATTAACTGATGTAATCTTCACAACAGCCCTGTGAGGCTGCAGTTATTATTAACTTCATTTTACAGATCAAGAGTATAACACAGGAAGGTTAAATAACGTCCAGATCACACAGCTAGTAAGTGTCTAGGCTGTAATTAACAGTAAAAGTCTGACTCCAATGCATGCATCCGGGCCTCTATACCGTATAGCTTCACCTGTACTTGGCTCTAGCCACATGGGTACATCCAAGGTTGTTTTCTCCATAGGATTTATGCAGTAGCCGTTCCTCTGTCTAGAATATTCTTGTCTCAGATAGTTGCAGGGCCACTGTCGTCTCATCACATAAGTCTTCATTCAAATGTCATCCTTGACCTTGGCCTTCCTTGACCTCTGTCTTCACAATTACCCTTCCACACATTCACAGTCCCCCTTTTTATTTATTTTTTATGTTGTTTTTCTAGAAGTATTTACTCATTAAGTAATTGTTGGATGGGTGAATGTTGACTCTTTGTTGAATGTTATCTAATATAGTGGTTAAGGGTACGTATATAGGCTATGAAATCAGACTCTGGTTTATATTCTCAGCTTCATAACTTAATTGTGTGAAGTCGGGCAAATCACTTTCTTTCTCTGCCTTGATTTCCTCAACTGAAAGATAAAAATAGTAGTACTTCCTTAATAGGGTTGTTATCAGAATTAAATAGGTTAATGAATATGAATGTCTTAAAACAGTGCAAAGCACATCAGAACTCAAGACATGTTATTTTTCTTTTATTTATTATTTTTAATTTTTTGTTGTTAATATTGGCTGACTAGCATTCCTGGGAAGCTCTTTGCAAAATCAGATTTTCAGGTCCTAGATCAGGTCAGCTGGATCAGAATCCTGGGGAAGGGGCCCAGAAATCTTTTTCTTTTAAATACTTTTGGCAATTCTGATAAATACATTTCCATGCTTGGGAACTGTGGTGGTAGAGTTTTAGCATTACTGCTCAGGATCAACATAAACAGTTGTACGTATGTGACATCATGACATCATGCAGTAAATTTTTCATTTTGCTGAGATGTAAATGAGAGCAAATCATTGTGGTGAGCGGGCCTAGAAAACCCTTACCCTCTCCCAGTCACCCCATTTCCAGTGTAGCCTCATTCTCTTCTTGTGTCCCTGCTAGTAAGCAGTAAAACTTAGAGTAATTTTGTTTCTGCTTGAAAAATCATCTCAAAGAAAACTGAGAAGTCTGATGATGCCAGTAAAGATATTTTTTTAAGTGATGGTTCTCAGTCAAAAGCCAGAATGAATAATTTTGATTTTTGGTGTATTAGAGTATAGAACAGCAGATTTGTTTTTTGGTTGGCTCCATGACCTAAGTATTATCTACCATATGGTGTCGGTAAGAAGAAAAAGTTATGAAACTGTTACAGCAGTTGCACCAACCAAAATTGCAAACAATGAAAACATTGTCAGATGTCAGGGAAATTACATGCTATTGTTATAGATATAAGTGTGGGTATTAAAGTTTTTGTAGCTCTCATAGTTACACTGTGTAAGACATGATTTCTGCCTTCCTGGAGTTGGAAAAATAAAACCACTGTACATAAAACAGGAGCAAATGAAATTAAGGTCCATAATAAATGATAGCCAGCCAGTGCTGTGAATTTCAGAAAAGAAAGTGTGAAATGTCAGTGAGGGGGTTCATTGAAACAGTTGTAGCTAGTTATGACATACATGAGAAATTTTCTTTAGTTGCAGGACCAGCTCTGCCCCCTAATTATAAAAGCAGTAATTCAGAGTCATCAGACAGCGATGAAGACAGTAGTTCTTTGTATGAAGAAGGAAATCAAGAATCTGAAGACGATGACCCTGGCCCAACTGCAAGGTCAGTCATTGACTTAAATTACATGATAAACCAAGCTTCCAATCTAATGTACATTGGCTGGAATAGATAGCTAGTATGGGGATATCATATCTGCATTTATGCAGTGCAGGAAGAAGTCATTTCATATGGCATTTCCTCATGCACTGTATACCTTTACAAAGAAATGTATTGTAGTAGTACATAGCTGAGGATATATATATATATATATATATATCTATCTAGGATTTCAGTAAGTTCCTATATAAGAGATTTCCTTAAGGTATTATTGAAGTGACTATTCTAAATAAGCCATGAAATTTCTTTTAAAAATTATTTATGCAGTGTATGGCTATGTGGAAGTAAATGATTTCCTTCTAACCTAGCCTTACTCAACATAGGTCCCTGTGAATAGAAGTCAAATCTTTGCTTATTATTGGGTAGCAAGGTTTTTTTTGATGCATTTTAAAGATTATGAGACAGAAATACCAACTTAAAACCCTTCCTAAGTGAGATTAAAAGCCAAAGTCAAACTTTTTGTTCAAACACTTTTGACAAGTAGACCATTTGACACTTCATTGAATGGAACATTTAACAGCACAGAAAATACATAAAATTGATAGATTAGTGCTATGAAGAATTACTTGATCTCTATTTTAGGCCAAAAATAAATTACAGGAAGAGATTAATTTAAGATCTCTTGTAGTGTCCATTTTTTCTTATTTGGCAAGATTAATTAGTTGTTTCAGTATTTATACAATTAATTGAAGTGAATGCTCCTTTTAAAAATTAGGATTTCCCCATGAAAAAAAATTTGGCAAATACAAATAAAGTTACATTACTGTGTTTTCAGGAAACAGAGGAGAAATCGAGACGACGATGACGATGATGAAGGGTTTTTTGGACCAGCCCTTCCTCCTGGATTTAAAAAGCAGGATGATTCTCCTCCAAGGTGATAATTTGTAATATTTCAGGCCAGTGTTTTCAAAATATTTCAATTAATGTTTGTTAATTTATTAAAGTGTTGTCTGAAATTCATTTTTAACTTACATATTTATATAACATTGAAATTCACAGGGAAAAATAGTTGGTTCCTATAATGAAAATAATTATTTCCATGTTTATAACATTTATAATTTATTTAAAAACTCCCATATTTCCTAATTGATACATACGAAAGTGTTTTGTGGTAGGCTGAGTGGAACATTATCCCTCTTTTCCCTTTTTTGAAACACATAAGGTTTATACATAGTAAGTGGTAGACCTGGGATAGAATCCTGGTATTTGACTTCAAATTCAGACATTTTCTTAATTATTTGTTGATAAAAGAAACAAATCCCTGTGAATCAAATTAAACAATTTGACTGATTTCTCTGAACCTCAAATTTGCAATCTGTAAAATAAGATAACATATACATTGCAGAACTGTTGTGATGATTAAGATTTCATATTTACATACATGCAGATATGTGTATATATGCATGTGCCTTTTATGGTGCCTGGCACGGAGTGAGTATATAGTAAATACTGATTCCTCTCATCCTGGAATTGTACAATTTGTATATTTTTAAATGAAATTGCACACCAAATTGTTTATACTTCATAATGCTGTATACACCAAGATGCAAGAACAAGGCTGTTGTACATTTTATAATCGAAGTTTACAATCACATTTGACAGCCTCAATTTTTATATATCCTTCATCCTTTTAGAAGTGACAGGGATAGACAATTGACTGCCTTTTTTTCTGTGGCCCCCAAACTAAGAGTAATCTTTAAAGGGTCATTAAAAATAACTTGCCACAAAACTGGACAGCTACATGTAAGAGAATGAAACTGGATGACTGTCTAACCCCATACACCAAAGTAAACTCAAAATGGATCAAAGACCTGAATGTAAGTCATGAAACCATAAAACTCTTAGAAAAAAATATAGGCAAAAATCTCTTGGATATAAACATGAGCAACTTCTTCATGAACATGTCTCCCCGGGCAAGGGAAACAAAAGCAAAAATGAACAAATGGGACTATAACAAACTAAAAAGCTTCTGTACACCAAGGGACACCATCAGCAGAACAAAAAGACTTCCTTCAGTATGGGAGAATATTCGTAAATGACCTATCCGATAAGGCGTTGACATCCAAATTATATAAAGAGCTCAGGCACCTCAATTAAAAAATGGGCAGAAGAGCTGAACAGACACTTCTCCAAAGAAGAAATTCAGATGGCCAACAGACACATGAAAAGATGCTCCACATCGCTAATCATCAGAAAAATGAATTTAAAACCACAATGAGATATCACCTCACAACAGATACAATGGCCGCCATCCAAAAGACAAACAACAACAAGTGTTGGCAAGGATGTGGAAAAGGGGAACCCTCCTACACTGCTGGTGGGAATGTAAATCAGTATAACCATTGTGGAAAGCAGTATGGAGATTCCTCAAAAAACTAAAAATAGAAATACCATTTGACCCAGGAATTCCACTCCTAGGAATTTACCCTAAGAATACAGCAGCCCAGTTTGAAAAAGATATATGCAGCAGCCCAGTTTGAAAAAGATATATGCACCCCTATATTTATCGCAGCACTATTTACAATAGCCAAGAAAGGGAAGCAACCTAAGTGTCCATCAGTAGATGAATGGATAAAGAAGATGTGGTACATATACACAATGGAATATTATTCGGCCATAAGAAGAAAACAAATCCTACTATTTGCAACAACATGGAGCTAGAGGGTATTATGCTCAGTCAAATAAGCCAGGCGGAGAAAGACAAGTACCGAATGATTTCACTCATATGTGGCATATAAAAACAAAAAAAAAACTGAAGGAACACAACAGCAGCAGACTCACAGAACCCAAGAATGGACTAACAGTTACCAAAGGGAAAGGGACTGGGGAAGATGGGTGGGAAGGCAGGGATAAGGGGGAAAAAGGGCTATTACAATTAGCACATATAATGTAACGGGTCGGGGTGGGGTGGGGTTATATGGGGAAGGCAGTACAACACAGAAGACAAGTAGTGATTCTATAACTTCCTTCTACGCTGATGGACAGTGACTGCAATGGGGTGTATGGTGGGGACTTGATAATAGGGGGAGTCTAATAACCATAATGTTGCTCATATAAATATAAATTATAGCAAAACTAAAAAAAAAAGAAGGAAAAAAATAAATAACTTGCCACAAAGAGCCAAATGTGACCCTCAAAGCCTAAAATTTCCTAGGTGAAGGGGAAAATAAAATTAGGAGATTTGATATCTCGATCTGGGTAATGGCTACATGAGTGTACACATGTCAGAATTCATCAAGCTGTATGCGAAGATTTGTGTATTTTATTGTATGTATAAATATTTAAAAATTTTTTTAAACAAAAATAAAAGTTCTCATTGCAAGAAAAAGAATTTTGTAACTACATGTGGTGATGGATGTTAATTAGACTTACTGTGATGAGTATTTCATAAAACATAGACAGATATTTCATCATAATATTATACACATGAAAAAAAAAAGTCTAAAATTTTCTATCTGGCCCTTTATAGAAAATGTGCTGACTACTGGGATTTAACATTCCTTTAAAGAAAACACATTATTAGATGTATTGCAACTTCTTTCTTGAGAATTATATTTTGGCAATTAAAAACGTGAAATAAACAGGTGGTAGCATTTATTGGAAGCAGAAGCCTTTTAGGCAGCCATAACATGCCATGACTATATTCCTTTACTCTGCTTTAAGATTTTATGTACCAATAACTGTATCCTCACAAATTCTCTAATGACTGAAGATTGAGCTGTAATTGGATTTGTAGATCAGCTAAAAATTGTACCCAGAAAAAAAGCCATGTAATGCTTCCTCATAGCTTATAAATGATAGCTAATTTGATCTTCTAACAATGCCAAACATCCCTATCTTTCATAAGCAAAATTGTTCTGGCTCAGGGAGGTTTTAGGAACCAAGACAGTAAGTTACTAAGTGGCCAGGATCAGAACCCAGTCCTTCTGACTCTCAGTACTGTTTTTCCTCTACCAGGAAGCCTGTCTGTGAGGCTCTAACTGAACACAATGCAACCTGGAAAATTCAGCTTAGGACTTCAGTGCCACCTTGGTTGGTAATACTGGCACAGTGACATCTCTGGAAAAAACACTGGTACGAAAGAAAGGATGAAGAAGCTTAAAAGTACAAAAGAGAGTAGAAAATCTTTTCTCTTTTACTTTTTCCCCACATAAAATAAGGCTTACTCTTTTAAGATCACAATTTAGGTAGTTCTCCTTTTGGACTGCTGTCAGTTCCCTCTGAAATGTGGCAGTAGGGCGGCTTAAAGACAATGAACTTTGACATCAAGTAGACCAGGATTAAGATTCCAGCTCTGCCATTTACGGGGTTGTGTTGTCCTTGGGTTATGTTGCTCACCTAGAAATGGAGTGACTTATACCAACCAGAGCTGTTTTAAGGAAACAGGAAGTACACTGGTTGAAACATGGGAGCACAGCACCTTTCCTTTTTCTGTGGGTCTCACATGAATTACCACTCTTATACAAATCCACGTCATTGAGTTATTAGTGAGGACTGTTCAGATTTTTATGCCCCCTGGGCACATGTAACCATAAACTGCTGACATCTGTTACATGCATGTGCTGTATATGCCTTCAGCCCTCAGTTTATACTTAAGTAGCTCTGACTATAATTATAATGCCCCTAAGGTTTTTGTCAGTAGACAGTGAATATGAAAACTGAAGGCCAAGCCACAACATAGAAAAATATCTCCAAAGGTTTTACTTCCTAATAAGGTCTTTTTAAAAAAAAAAATTATCATTTTTATTTAAGGTAGTTTGTTTAGAAGTGGGTATATACCACTGCCACAAAGATGGAGAATTACCAGTTCAGTATCCTATCATTGACTAACAAGTAGAAAGTAAAATTGCAAAAATTATATTTTTTAAGATACTAAGTGGAAAAATACTACATTACGAAGTAAAAAGAATATATTAAGTAAAATTCTTATTTTCAACATTTGTTATTTGGCTTATTATTTTTGTGAACTTTTATTCTGAAAATTGCTTTTTAAGGTCAGGGAGAATGATAAAGGTACATTTTATTTTTCAGGCCTATAATAGGTCCTGCATTACCGCCTGGTTTTATTAAATCTGCACAGAAAAGTGACAAAGGCAGAGATGATCCCGGACAACAGGTATCATCATATTTCAACTCTGAGGTTTGGAGAACTTTTGATTAAGGAATAAGATGTAACAAACTCAAGACTTTACAAAGTAGTAACTTCAATTATTTGGCTCAAATGTAATGTAGGATGCATCATATTCACATTATTTTAGGATTGTAATATAGGAAGATGAAATCGAAAGCTTATCATTGACCGGAGATTCTGTTAGAAAAAATGAGGCAGTTACATGTTGACAAGGTGTTACCTATTGATGCTTCTCATCCCTGAAAGGAAGCTTTAGAGTGCTAAAAAATAGAACATGATGAAAAGTTTAAGGAATCATTGTGATTAGATCTGAAAGAGAGAAAGCTGAGGAATTTTTTTAATAATGATCTCTATTTTGAAACTCTTACCTACCCTGCCCTGGTGCCGTACATAACAAAGGCACTAGTGGATAAGTTGTTTTATGAAAAGACAGATCAAATGATTTTGGAGTCAAATATGAAGGCTGTTTTCTTGTTAATGGCCTGGTCCTTAATAATAGCTGAGATTTGTAGAGCATTTTATAATTTGTAATGCATTTTCCCCACATATGGATATTATTTTTATCCTCCACGGCCTGATCTGCATCTTAGAGATGCCAAAAAAGGAAACTGAGTAACTTACCCAAGATTGTGCAATTTGTACTTGCCAAAACCAAGACTTAAACCCAGTTCTTATGAATTTAAGTCACCTGTTCCATCCATTGTCCTGCAGTGGCTTCCTATATATTCGTCTCCACCCAGAATTCAATAGTTACACTGAGGTTGTTACTAAAGGAAATATAATGCAGTGATTGAGATCATGAACTTCATAGTCATTTACTCACTCTTTCATCAGGTATTTATAGAGTGCCTATAGTGTGTCAGGCACATTGTCACAGAAACGAATCCATCAACAAATTCTGTTGTTCCTTCCTTCAGAAGACATCCAGAATCCAACCACTTCTACCACCCTAGTCCAAGTCAGAATCATTTCCACCTGTTTATTGGTCTTCCTGCTTTAGCTCTTGTTCCTCTACTGCCTTGTCTCAACATGGCAGCCAGAGTGGTCCAGATGAAACAAAGTCAGAGCATGACACTAACACTTAAAACCACCAAATTGCTCTTCCTCTCTGTGTAAAAGCCGAAGTCCTCACAGGGCCCTATATAATCTGGCCTCTGTTAGCTCCCTGATTTTCTCTCTTACTTTGATCTGACCACCCTGAGCTCCTTGCTGTACCTCCTCAGCTACCTCAAGAAGGCTTCAACCCCTGAGCATTTATACCTGCTTAGTCTTTCCAGAATGGTTTTCCCCTAGATAGCCATGTGGCTTGCCTCCTCGATCTTGAGTTTTTTGCTGAAATGTCACCTCAGTTAAGTCATTTCTGACCTAATTTAAAATCATTAGCCCCTCTTCCCTTTCCTTCTCTCTGCTTCCCTCCTTTAATTTTCTCCATAGCATTTGTCACCACCTAAGGTACTTTATTTTACTGCTTCTTTTTGTTTATTGTTGAGCTCTCCCCACTAGAATAGAGATTCTTGTCTTATCTCCAGCAGACTTTCAGAAGTATTTGTTGAATGAATGAGTAAGATAGATGTGGTCCCTGCCCTTATCACACTTGCAAATGTAGTGGGGAATACATACAGTAAATGAATTTCTAACATGTTGAGTGATTCAAAAGGTGAGACAAAATAGAGTGGAACCATGACAGAGGGGTCTAAACTGATCTGAAGAAATGATAAAAAGTCTTTCTCTGAGAAAATGTCTAAACTCAAGATTGATGAGTTGGAGATAGCTCAGCAAAAAGGACAGGAAAGATTGTTCCAGAGAGTAGAGCTAGCTTACTGGAAGGCGTGAGAATGTGAAGAGGAAGGAGGCTCAGGTTAAAGAAGCCCAGAATGGTCAGACGGAGAGAAAGAGAGAAGCAGGCCAGAGCCGCCAGAGCCCTGGTTCTGGGCAGGTTTCATTCTCAGCAGCTTGGTCGTTGTTAGCATTTGTTACAAAGATTAAATCAGAATAGTAGGTATTTAACTTATAATAGCTCTCATTATTACCATTATTCTTATTACCTCCACCACTGATGCCATGACAATAACTTCAAAATTTAGGCTAAGTACAAGGAATCCTTTCTGTCAAGGTTGTAATACAAGGATAAATTGCCAAAGGAGTACTTCCAGCCACATGGAAGACTGAGCTGACATGATCACACTCCCGTCCCCCTGCCCAAATAAAAAGCAATGCTGGGGGGAAACAAAACAGCAACAAAATTAATACTCAGCCAGGCCCAAAAGAAAGGAATGGAGCTCCACAGGCACTAATGACACTGAGAGAATGCAAGGTAGGGCAGGAGACAAGTTTACACAGCAAGAGGACAGGGTAGTCCTGGAGAACCCAGCCTAAGTCCTTGAGTTGGACTTGGGGACAGGAGCCATAGCTTCAGTCACATGCAGAGTAAATGGAGCTCACTGGATAAAACTAACAGCTCAAAGTATTTCTCTGTCTGCAAATAAAGTACTAGAGAAATGTAACCCACTGTCCTCAGGAAAGTATAAAGAAGGTTTGCTTCAGTCTAGGGCCTTTTCTGTAACCTGCTTTCAGGTGACTCCCAGAATAAAAAACCTGTCTGTCTGCCTCACAGAGAGAGGGGCAGGGGCATGCAGAAAGAAAGGTAAATATGGTAAAATGTTAGCAACTGGAGAATTTGGGTGAAGATAATGGATGTTTGTTGTGTTTGCTTTGGCACTACATTTTTCAAAATAAAAATTTTTTAAATTTATAACACAATTCAACTTTATTCACACTAGCACTTTGTCCCAACTCCCCTAGAGAACAAGCGGGTAGTTTATGTAACTCCGTAGGTGGTACTTGTTCCACACAGTCTAGCTTCTCCTAGCAAAGGATGAGGAGCATGGGTGGGCAGGGATTACGTCAGACTATACCTGCCTAAGGTACTCTTGGTTTTGAATTTTTGCTTTCTCATTTCCCTTTAACAAAACCTTTTTTCAGCAGACATTTCTTTTTGTTTTTCGTATTTTCGTTTCTCAAAGAAGGGCTTCTCTTGGTCTCCCTTTCACAGCATGTATACCCAAATTAGGACATATGTGATAATGATGATTAACATTTGTTGAGCAGTTGCCACAAGCCTGCAAAGCACAACAAAAACTTGGTATTTGCATAACTTAATTATATTTGCACACTGCATAAACTTAATTTAATCCTAACAACAATCCTGATGATGTGTCGGCTAGAATGTTTTTAGCTGCAAATAACAGAAAATCCAACTCAAAATGGAACTTTGTCTTAACCTACTTAGTTAAGCAGATTAATTGTTTATATAATTTTCTGGGTGATATATGGTCTATTTTCCCAAAAGAAGGAAAACATGTTTCATACATAATAAGAGGTCTACAGATAGCATCATTCTAGGTTGGTTAATTCAACAACCTAAACTGTATCATCCAGGGCCCCAATTTTTTCTTTCTCCTCTATAAGTTACAGTATGTTAATTCCTCTTAGACCCACCCTGCATTGTGCCAAAAAGCCTGCTGGAAGTTCTGAAATTCACAAGCAGATGCCAATGTCCTGACACAGGAGGAGAATAACTCCTACCCTGTGCTCCATTTTTAGAGGCAGGAAAACCTTTCCAGGTTTCCTGTAGACCTCACCTCACACTGCTTTGGCCATATTTAAATCATAAGCCCATGCCTAAGCAGCCTATCTGTTAGGCAAGAGCAATGAGAGCACAGTGATTGGCTTAGAATTATCAGCATTTCTCCCCAGGAGTTGAAGCTGCCAGCTTCCTGAGAAGGGCGTGTCTCCAAAATGGATGAATGAACAAAACACAGGGTCCTCTTAAAAACAGAGTAGTTACTGGTCAGAGCTGTTACAATCCCCATCTAAAGATAAAACCAAGGCCTAGAAAGGTGGTGTAATGTGCCTGAGGTCACTGGGCTAATACAATTGCAAACTGATGCCTGAAAACTAGGCCTAATTCTGCAGCCCAAATTGTAAACCGGTAACTTCTATTGTATTTCTGGGTAAAACAACTCACCTTTAAAAAAAAGTAACTCATCTGGGACACCAAAATGATTTAATACCTAGATTGGATTTGGATTTATGATTCCAGTTTCATTTTCAGTTTTGTGTGTTAGGCCTGATTCTCTGTTTGCTGTTCTATCTACCCATTTAGTTGATGTCTCCCAACATCCTAAGTGATCTTGATTTGTAAAAACTGCAGGCATTTTCCTACCAATATGTGTAAGACATGCTGAATTTCTACCTTTATGAAACCATCTCTTGTTAGATGGAATTAAAAATGCCATTAGCTTGTTCAATAATCTTAAACTTTAATGCTATATTGATATCATATCTCTTATAGTTTTAAAAGTTTATTATATCTTTTATATCTGCTCATTTTATATCATAAAGTATTTTATTTGTAGGGGGTTATAAATATGTTTAAGATAATGTCTTTGATATCAAAGAGCTTCCTGTTGTAGATATATGCTATAAACACTTAAGTGAATAGCTGAAATTTAAAAAACAATAGAGGGGCTGCTGTAATGTAAGTAGGAAAAATACTGGCCTTGATCTTAGGATATTTGAGTCTTAGATACTAGCTTTAAAACCTTGGACAAGTTGTTTAACCTTTCTAACTACACTTCTCTAAACTTAGGTTTCTTTTCTCAATAAAAACAGGAATAATAATGCCATTTCACAGTTTTGTTATGAGGCTCAAATGAGGCTTATATACCCAAGTCCATAGTTATTAAGAGAGAGTGGGTGTGTGGGTGTGACTTAGAGTAAGCCACAAGACAATATATAATCATCTAATTATTTGTACCAATAGCAATTGCCAAAGGGCTCAGAAAGAAACCACAGGCAGAAAGTTAATGTTGAATGGTTAATGGAGAGTGTAAACAAATGAACACCTGATCCTAGTAGCTTAAACAATAACATGATGAAGCTGCCTGTCAGAGCTAGAGGACAAACATGTTATTGTTACTCACATTAATCTGTCTTCTCCTTGAAGGCAAGGACTGCTGACACCTGACAAAGAGTGTTACATGAAAGCCCTTTATTAAAATGATTTATTAACAAATTGAATTCAATTCTTACAATACTATAATATCTTTGTGATAAGGGAGGTACTTTGGAAACCAAGTTAACTCATTCAGGTCAGCATTTGTGAGGTATTGCACTGCATTTCTATTTCAGAGGACTCTGAATCATGAAGGCTGCTATAGCTTCCAAGAATGTCTTAAATGTGTACATCTTATTCTGAAGAGCTTTTTCTGTACCAGGAATGAAAGTGGTTTGAAACTTGAGTCATCTCTGACCAGTTGGCAATAATTTCCTGGAATATCATGTTGAGAGGAATCATGAGGCCACATCTGTGTCCATCAGGAAGAGAGCTGAAATAATTTAATTCATGGACATAGGAGGAGAGGTGGAACAATCCACATGCCATGGATTTGTCATCTCCCTCATGTCTATACACTTGAGGAAGGCAAGGAAAAGGTCCTCATTGTTCCGTGGTTTTAGCCAGCAATACATTGTTTGCTTTTTATTGTCTGTAGGCAATCCGTTTCAGTTAAATTTTAAGTAATTTAGGGTTATTTTCTGTGACCTGTAGCTCTGCTGTTGGTTTAAAGGTAATGTCTTATTTCTAAAGGAAACAGGTAGCAGTGAAGATGAGGACATTGTTGGACCAATGCCTGCAAAAGGACCAGTTAACTATAGCATAACAACAGAGTTTGAAAAAAGGGCCCAGCAAATGAAAGAAAAACTGACTAAAGGAGATGATGTGAGTTTTCAATATTCTTTACTCTGAGAAATAGACTAAATAGATTAAAAATCTAACTAAAAAAATATATATATGTATGTATGTATATTTATAAAGAAAATTTAGGAACTAGGTAACCCAGAAGCTATAAAAGGAAAAAGCTGGCAAATTTACTTACTTAAAAATTTCTGCTTGGCAAAAGATAACAGAGTCAAAGGATAATAAATTAGGTGAAAGTATTTGTAACATAGATGACAAAAATATAAATTCTTTCTATTAAATCCTTTCTCTTAAAGTTTGTTGTTTAAAGCCTCAGTTGAGAAATACAGTCATTTATACAGTATTTTGAGCACATGTGCACACACACAGACACACACTCTTTCCAGACTACTTTTTCTTTTTTCTTTATTTCTCTTAAAGGATTCATCTAAACCAATTACAAGGGAGTCATGGATGACTGAGCTTCCTCCGGAAATGAAAGACTTTGGTCTTGGGCCCAGAACTTTCAAGAGAAGAGCTGACGACAAATCTGGAGATCGATCAGTGTGGACAGATACTCCAGCGGACAGAGAAAGGAAAGCTAAGGTGAGAGGGTTTGTTAGTCTGTTCATTTATTTCTGTCCATATTGGCTCTATTTTGAAGAGACAGAAGGCAGAATAATTTAAGGCATAAAAATTTTTTAATTAAAAAAATTTTTTAAATTATGATTCCTAAGGGAAAATACAGAGTTCTCCCTGAAGGAAAATTATGAGGAAGGGAAGTGACACTAATTGCTTTCTATTTGCTTACTATTTCCTAATAAACTGTCTCATTTAAATCTCAAGAAAACCCAGAGACATGGATTTATTGACCCCATTTTATTGATGGAAAACTAACCTCTATGAGGCCAACTTTTCTGGAATTGTAATACTGGGTAAATGATGAGCAATAATTCCATTCTAGACCTTTCTGTAAGTCCAGATTCCTGGTCTTTATACAATATCATACTATCTACATGAAAGTGTATATTTTAAAATATCTGGAAAGAGAAACAAAGCCACAGATTAACTCAGCAAGTTAAGTGATACAAAAGACTGTCTCAAAATGACTTTCTATCAAGTACACTAAGCTTCATGTCACCATCAAGATAGGCAAGAAGCACTTTCATTAATAGTGCTGAATACTGTATGATCTCACATGTCGAATCTTAAAAACAAGAACAAACAAAACCAAGCTGAAGGTTATAGAGAACAGATTGGTGGCTTTCTGAGGTGGGGAGTGAGGAATGGGCAAAATGGGGAAGAGGGTCAAAGGTACACATTTCCAGTTATAAAATGAGTAAGTCATAGGGATGTAATGTACATCATGGTGACTATAGTTAGTTATACTGTGTTGCATATTTGAAGGTACCTAGGAGAGTGGATCTTGAAAGTTCCCATCATAAGAAAAAAAATTTTTGTAACTATGAATGGTGACAGATGTTAATGAGACTTATTCATGGTGGTCATTTTGCAGTATATACAAATAATTGAGTCATTATATTACACACCTGAAACTAATATGCCAATTATGTTGATTACACCTCAATTTTTAAAATGACTTTCATGAATACATTAAATAATTTACCAAAGAAATATGCCTAGAATACATTATTTTTATATTTTCTCTTCTTGAATCTTTCTGCTTATTACAAAATACTCCATTGTAAGTTAGGAATTGAACCAGTGTCCCCAGCATTACTCCTTAAATTTACTCCATCCAAAGGTTTTAATTCCCTTAAGGTAGTCCTCAAATCTTAAATGCTTGATTAATTGGCACCTTTTGGTTATAGCTTTATCAGTTTTGACTTAAACAGTTCCACACTTAATTCATTCCCCTAACTCTGCTTATCTAGTTCATTAGCACCTAGAATTATGAGGATTTCTATTCTCATTCTGTAACTAAATTGAATGCCTCTGGCAGCATTCTGTTTGATTGCAGGTAATAGATGAAAAGCTCTTTAAAGAGCTTACGTTTTAGTGGAGAATTGATGATGAAATAGTTATTCTTAAAATGTGGATGGTATATTGACACCTCCACATATTAGCACCCTAACCCATCATGTGGAAGAATCGTAAGTTCTCTATTGTCTTGAAGACTGAAGGAAATCGAGAGTTGTCATACAAAGGTGAGGTGAACCAACACACCTGAGGCAGATGAGGCAGCAAAAACTGTGGGATAGAAGTGAGCCACACACTTGACTGACTAGCATTGGAATACCTGTCTGTGCTTTCTTAACTGGCGCTTTACAAAAATAATATATTGGCATTTTTATAATTTAACCTTTAAGATTATTTCCAAAAAGACAATTATTTCCCTTGCTTACATGGATTTATTTATGCCTCCATTTATTTGAGCTTTTTTCTGCCCTTCTGTTCCTCATTGTAGGTAAGGAGTTGTCCAGCCTACAGCCTGACTGGCAGGGAGTGTTGTTCAGAGCAAAATGTCACAGAAAAATGGAACAAGTGGAAACTAGACAGGGTAGTTTGGACTGAAGTGATTTTCTGTCCTTTGACTGAGTTCTTTAGATGTGGTTATTCTTTTCAGTGCTTTAAATGTTTAGTTCAATATTTACAGTGGACTCATAAAGGCATCATCAATATCCCTTTAATTTTTTGTGACAGTATATTACAGCATATAGTACCACAGCCTTAGATTTGTGATACAATCTATATAATAACACAGAGCTATTCTATTCATTTTTTAATGGCTTTGCTGCTGTGTGAAGTTCCTGATTAATTTTTGTCATGGCTGATCTTAGCTAGATTCCTTTTGATAACTTCTCTCCACTCATTTTTTTATATTTGATTTCCCAGCATACATCTCCTATACCACCAGTGTTCCCACATTCACTTATATTCACTTAGCTAAAATAGCCTAAAAGAAATGAAATTGCTCTTTAGAAAGAAATGGAAATATTATGCATAAATTAGTTGACTCAGATCTGTTACGTCCTCACCTCCCAGTTCTTGACTAGATCTACTAACTCTTAATATTAAGTGGTCAGGTTTTTATCTCTGTCTTACTATAACATCATTTTTCTCTTAATATTTACAAGTAAAAACATCTATTTTCCGAGAAATTTTTTATGGAAAAGTAAGAAATGAGGTATTCCTGTGTTTTTAACATAAGTCATTAAATGCAGTGTTGTTTTAGTAGTACATTATTGGTTAGAAATTGTAGAGGTCCTCATTGGTTTTCTTAAGAAAATAGCAATAGTATAAAAATATGCTTTGAGAACAGTGGTTTTCAGTTGCTTTTATGTGGGCTTTCCTCATTCCTGGTTGGAACTATATTCTCTAGAATTTCTTTTTCTAATTAAAATTTGGAAATTTACCGAAGTACTTCACTTTTCTGTGTACACAATTATAATTTTTTTTTTTTGAAGCACAAATTACAGTTGTTCATTGCTGGCATATTTTGTATATTGCCCTTGTGTCCTATAGCTTTGCTATACTTGCTTATTAGTTCCAGGAGCTTTTTGTAGATTCTTTGGAATTATCTACATAAACAATCATGTCATCTGTGAATAGTTTTACTTCTTTTCCAAATTGTAAACCTTTTATTTCTTTTTCTTTATTTTTTTCCCTCAGGAGTGATTTTACTAGTATTGAAAATATTATATAGGATTTCTTTTAAAACCTAATTTTTCTCTCCTACATTTTGCCATTGTTTATCAAACTCATTTCAGAATTCAATAAACAGGTGATTTCTTCCAGTTAGTTGATTGGATAAAGTTGTTTTTTTTCTTGTTTTCAGGAAAATCATAGGGTAGAACACTAACTGATCCCTTAATCAAGTTGACTAATATTTCTAGTGGGAAAAGATTCAACAAGCCTGGCTTAGTTTAGTCTCATTAGTCTGAGTAAAAAACAATAGTATTTCTTTCTTATTTTTTCTTAATTGTATGGTTCAGTAATGTGTTATCTGTGTTCATTCCTCAGGAAACACAAGAAACAAGGAAGTCATTAAATAAGAAAGACGAAGAACATATATTGTCAGGAAGGGAAAAGAGATTGGCTGAGCAGATATCTGCATACAATGTAAGTAAGAATAAAATATATAACCTTTTATTTTTTTTCTATCTTCTAATGCTTGTCACATTTCTTCTCTCTTTGCCTTTTTTCTCTTTCTTTTATATGTCTTCCTCTTTATTTCAGTCTTTTTCTCTATATCTGTCCTGAAAAAATTCCACTCTGTTGTATTTCATATATATATACATATATATATATACACACACACACACACACATATAAAATCCTTTTGTGTAGAGTTTTTTAATGTATTTAATGTAATGTTTCCAGTTCCTATTTTACTTAAGTATTATATATCAGAAGCTTAATTCCTAAAGATTAGTAGCAGGTGATCAGAAAGCTAGAGCCCTAGAAACTCTTAGAGATCCTCAGTTCATATTTTAAATTATAAGCAGATTTGAATGTTTGATGTAAAGATTTAAGTACAGTTTTTAAAATGTTTTTAAAAGATGGTCCAATCTAAATTCATGAACTAAACATTCATTTAGCGTACCATTATTTCATTATATTCTCTTACTCCAAATAAAAATACTAGGTGAGTGCTCCTGTCCTAAGAATAAATGTCGATCACTTAACACTTTTGCCCCTGAAAGGTGTTCAGGTGTTCAAGAAAAATACCTTCTGTTGCCAATGTATTAGTTAATGAAAAGTTCCATAGCCATTAAAAATAAAATATAGTCAGCATGATTTATTAGATATATACAAACCAGTACACGAACAGTGAAACATGCATGAAACATTGTGGGAACTGACCAAAACTCAACCCTTACAGAGTATTTTTGAAAACTGACCAGCTTAAAAGGCAGGTCTGGGCAAAGTTGAAAGCATCATTCTCATTCAAATCATGTTCTCTGAACATAAGGACTGTAAGTTAAAAGCTCTGTACAACAGGAAATCAGAAAAATTCAGAATTTAGACTTTGTATCAAAGAAGACATGATAATGGAATTTAGAAAATGCCTAGAGACCTGAATAATAACAAAAATACAACAAATCAAAATGTGTGGAATGCAATATAAAGTGGCACTTAGAGGTAAAATTTGTAGCCATAATGAGTTTGTTAGAAAAGAAGAACAGCTGAAAATTAGTAAGTTGGGCCTTTTTTCAAATGGGCATTTATACTAAACATACAGCTGTCCTGTGAGTCTGCAACTCCTACCGTAGGTATTACTTAAGACAAATGAAAACATGTCCACACAAAGACTTGAACATGTTTTATTCAAAATAGCCTCAAGAAAGACTTGTACAGGAATGTTCATAGAAACTTTATTCACAATAGCTAACTTCTTTGAACAGTCTAGATGTCCATGCTAAGAGAAAGTAAAACCAAACTGTGTATACAATGGAATATTAGTCAGCAATAAAAAGGAACAAATTACAAATAAACATGGATGAATTTCAAAGTCATTATGTTGAGTGAAAAGTCATACACAAGAAAGTACATTCATATAATGCCATTTATATGAAGCACTACAATAGCAAAATGAATCTGTGGTAGAGAAAAAAATCAGAATAGTGGCTGTTGGAGTGGGAGTGTGGTAATTGACTAGGAAGGGGCATACAGAGTTTTCTGGGGTGATAGAAATGTTCCAGATTTTGATAGGAGTTTGAATTGTAAAACTCAGTGAATGTACACTTAAGATTTGTGCATTTATGTAAATTTACCTTAAGAGAAAAAAATTGTGAATAAATATTAAACTCTGGTTAATGAAACACATCCTTAAGTACTTAGGGGTACATGTAATGATATCTGCAGTTTAAAACGCATCCAAAAAATTAGTGTTGTGATCTCATTCTGACATCTTCATTACTTATAATATTTACTTTCAAATCAGTGATAAGGTATTTAAGACTAAACCAACCTATAACTATTAGCTGTGGTAAGTAAAACACTCTTTAAAATATTAACCATGAAGACAAAACAAAAGCCAAACAACTGGAATTATAGCATGAGTTTTCAAAAACTGCTAAAAACTATCCCATTCAAAATAAATTACTCTGGCTTTTATAAATTGTTATAAAACGCACACATTTTTATTAAATGATTGAATTTGGCAAATTGGTCATTTAGCAAATTGATCTCTACCTGAGTTGGCTTTCAGTGTGATTTGTGGTGAACTGACTGCTCCTGGGGTTATTAGTTCTGCACTGTTCTAGCACTGGTTGGTCACGCCGACCCAGTCAGGCACGACCCAGCTCATGGAACCGTTTGTGGCTTTTATCACAACACATGTGAGTACTTGAATGGTTTGAATGATTATAATAGTCCAGTGGTTTAATGTATTCCTCTGCCTAGTGATGTTTAATTTACTAATATAGGGGATCAGTACATGGAAACCTGTATTTCTCCATTTCTGTTTGCTTTTTGTTACCTTTTGTATAGTTTTGCTTATTAACATAAATCACTTAGTAGTGGCTCTAGGTAAAGTGTCCTCAACACCATTGTTCTTTCTCAGATTTCCTTGCCTCTCCTCCAAACTTAGGTCTCTGTTTTCTCCATCTTTCTTATATCTTCAGCTTATACCTTCAATTTTATACCTTCAACTATTGACTGTCTACGTTCATCAATATTGTCTCATTAATGAGTTATTTTCTTAGCAGGAAAAAGGAGAAATGTGGAGAAATGGTACTAACAGATCAAGTTTTTATAGTATACAGCTTTTTTATATTTACTCATCTACATATAATTATATTTCTATTACATCATAGTTCCCCATCCTAAAATTAACCCAGCTCCACCTCTGCTTTGTCTTGTCATCCTCTTTTCTCTTAATACCAAACCACGGGCACAGTGGGTTCTGCATCCAATCGGTCACCTGTGTGAGAACCTGGGTGATTTTTAAAGCACAAGTTTCAGACCTATAGCTGGTAATTCTGATTCACTAAATCCATGATGGGGCTCAGGAATCTGTCCTTCTTTTCAGCCAGTCAGAAGTGGAGACTAGTAGTCTTCAAGTGTTTCTGCTTGGTAGGCTCTGAAAGAATCTGTTTCACTTGACACCTGAAAATTTGTATTGTAAGTTTCAGTAGTTACCAAAGATTTAATTTATAAGCATATTATATTACTCTATTAAATGTTTCACATGGAATCTAAATGGCATAGCAATTCAGCATCTATCATCATCCATTAAAAATATATATGAACAAGTGCTTCCTTAACAGTTGGAAATTTTATTTCATCCGTTTTTCCCCTTGAATTCATAATTTCATTTCTCTTCTGCCACAGAATTTTATCCTAATGGAATTCACTTTTATGCTTGAAAGTCCTTTTTGATTATGTTTGACAAGTCATCCTTCTACTGCAACAAAAGTACGCACATAAATTGAAATTAAACATTTTTTTTAATTTCCTGTATCTGTCTTTAAATGTTTACACTTTTTTTTTCCTTCTGGACTAAGTTGTAATTTCAGCTGAGCAAAACAATATAAACACATTGCAAATTTTGAAAAAAAATTATTAAATATAAAATGTAAATTTAATTTAATCCCATAATGAAAGACTTTTTTTCCAGTTAGTTGCTGGTGTTTGGGTGAGTGTTACTTAGTGCTAGTAATACAGTTATCAGCATCAAATATGTTCATTTGTTTGTTTTTATTCTTAAAAGTGTTATAGTTAAAATGAGTTAAGAAATCATGTTTATATAAGGAAGTGTGTGAGAATGGAATACAGTTTGTTATAGCGATGTCATTCAATTTTTAAACAGTTTCTGAGTTATGATACCTCACAATGATCTATGAATAAAATTATTAATGATCTCTCAACTGTCAACTCTTTGGGACCTCCTTCAGTTTTTTTTTGCATTGGTCCCATTAATTTCTGTCCAAATCTACATAATGGAAATGATAACATTTAGTTTACAGAGATATTGTGAGGATTACAATATAGCAAGTGCTCAGTAAATCCTACACTTGATATTTGTTGAATGATTCTTATTTACCCAACACTGTACTACCTTTGTATTCATTAGATCATTTAACTCCTCGCACATCCAAATATTTAGAAACTACTACTACCCTTTTATATCTGAGAAAATGAGACTTAAATTATTTGCCTAAGGTCACCAGTGTTGAAAGCAACAGGACCATCACTGCAACCCAGACTTTTCTAAGTTCGGAACTTTTACAACTATTCTTCCCACCATATGTATTGATGGCTTAGTTTTCCTTAGCAGTCATTGATTTTTTTTTTAATCTCCTTCAGTTTTGTTGAAAACTAAAAATTGGAAAGCACTTGACTTGCAAATCAGTCTGTTTCTGAAAAACTGTACCAAGACTTATGAAATGACTGAGAGGAGTTGAGAAAATGAAAATAGTGCTAATTTAAGTATGCTTATTAACATAATATCTTTTGTACATTGTGCTGAAACCTTATAACTCCAGATTGAGCTCATTCAATTTATAGGGAATAAGTACCACATAACCTAATTGACAAAGTCATTTCTGGCTGTCAAGTCAGACTTAGTGTCTGTCAGAAAGTGTAGCATCATTTTCCCAATTAAATAGATGTGTTAGTGGCTATTCCGGTGACACTTCCGAGTGCTAACATAGGAAGGTAGGTACCATGAGTTTGTCTCTGGATGAAATAAGATGCTGCCATCTTCAACATTTCTTACCAGTGCCTTGTTACTGTGCTGTCACTGAGCTCTCTTTACTTCTTTGCTCTCGAATACATTCTTTGACCGTCAGGGCCTGGAAGAGGTGTGGATCTTAGGCAAAAATTACCCTTTCTTCCATTGCTCCATTCTTCAGTATCTGCCCTCAGAACATTCCAACAAAAGCCGAAACACATTTCTAAAGACCCTGCACTCTTAAAAGCAATTTGTTTTCGAGAAGGTCACAGAGCCCTCCTGGGTTTACAGTTCCTTGCTTAGAGAAAGCCTCACTCATACCAGTATTTCAGATTTTTTTGTTTGATACCATGGAGACTTGCTGTCCTAGACGGAATTCTATAGTAAGATTCTGAAAAACCTCTCCTTTGTTAAGTGGAAAAGGGCCATAATATATGGGGAGATAACCTCAGGAGATGTGTTATCAGACAAATCAGTATTTTTTTTTCAGGTGTCATTAATCTACAATTACATGTGCAAAATTATGGTTACTAAACTCCCCACTTCATCAAGTCCCCCCCACATACCCCATTACAGTCACTCTCCATCAGCGTAGTGAGATGCTATAGAATCACTACTTGTCTTCTCTGAGTTGTACTGCGCTCCCCGTGCCCCCCCTACATTATGTCTTCTAATCGTAATGCCCCTTTTTCTCCCTTGTCCGTCCCTTCCCATCCATCGTCCCCAGTCCCTTCCCCTTTGGTAACTGTTAATCCATTCTTGGGTTCTGTGAGTCGGCTGATGTTTTGTTCCTTCAGTTTTTTCCTTTGTTCTTATACTCCACAGATGAATGAAATCATTTGATACTTGTCTTTTTCCACCTGGCTTATTTCACTGAGCATAATACCCTCTAACTCCATGTTATTGCAAATGTCTGGATTTGTTTTCTTCTTATGGCTGAATAATATTCCATTGTGTATATGTACCACATCTTCTTTATCCATTCATCTACTGATGGACACTTGGGTTGCTTCCATTTCTTGCCTATTGTAAATAGTGCTGCAATAAACATAGGGGTGCATATGTCTTTTTGAAACTGGGCTGCTGCATTCTTAGGGTAAATTCCTAGGAGTGGGATTCCTGGGTCAAATGGTATTTCTATTTTGAGTTTTTTGAGGAACCTCCATACTGCTTTCCACAATGGTTGAGCTAATTTCCATTCCCACCAGCAGTGTAGGAGGGTTCCCTTTTCTCCACATCCTTGTCAACATTTGTTGTTGCTTGTGTTTTGGATGTTGGCCATCCTAACTGGTGTGAGGTGATATCTCACTGTGGTTTTAATCTGCATTTCTCTGATGATAAGTTATGTGGAGCATCTTTTCATGTGCCTGTTGGCCATCTGAATTTCTTTGGAGAAGTGTCTATTCAGGTCCTCTGCCCATTTTTTAATTGGATTATTTGCTTTTTGTTTGTTGAGGTGCGTGAGTTCTTTATATATTTTGGATGTCAACCGCTCATCGGATATGTCGTTTATGAATATATTCTCCCATACTGTAAGATGTCTTTTGTTCTACTGATGGTGTCCTTTGCTGTACAGAAGCTTTTCAGCTTGATATGGTCCCACTTGTTCATTTTTGCTTTTGTTTCCCTTGCCCAGGGAGACATGTTCATGAAGAAGTTGCTCATGTTTATGTCCAAGAGATTTTTGCCTATGTTTTTTTCTAAGAGTTTTATGGTTTCATGACTTACATTCAGGTCTTTGATCCATTCTGAGTTTACTTTTACGTATGGGGTTAGACAGTAATCCAGTTTCATTCTCTTACATGTAGCTGTCCAGTTTTGCCAACACCAGCTGTTGAAGAGGCTGTCATTTCCCTATTGTATATTCATGGCTCCTTTATCATATATTAATTGACCGTATATGTTTGGGTTTATATCTGGATTTTCTATTCTGTTCCACTGTTCTGTGGGTCTGTTCTTGTGCCAGTACCAAATTGTGTTGATTACAGCGGCTTTGTAGTAGAGCTTGAAGTTGGGAAGTGAATTCCTCCCTGCTTTATTCTTCCTTCTCAGGATTGCTTTGGCTATTCAGGGTCTTTTGTGGTTCCATATGAATTTTAGAATTATTTGTTCCAGTTCATTGAAGAATGCTGTTGGTATTTTGATAGGGATTGCATTGAATCTGTAGATTGCTTTAGCTAGTATAGCCATTTTGACAATATTTATTCTTCCTAGCCAAGAGCATGGGATGAATTTCCATTTGTTAGTGTCCTCTTTAATTTCTCTTACGAGTGTCTTGTAGTTTTCAGGGTATAGGTCTTTCACTTCCTTCGTTAGGTTTATTCCTAGGTATTTTATTCTTTTTGATGCAATTGTGAATGGAATTGTTTTCCTGATTTCTCTGTTAGTTCATCGTTAATGTATAGGAAAGCAACAGAGTTCTGTGTGTTAATTTTGTATCCTGCAACTTTGCTGAATTCAGATATTAGTTCTAGTAGTTTTGGAGTGGAGTCTTTAGGGTTTTTTATGTACAATGTCATGTCATCTGCAAATAGTTCTTTACCAATCTGGAAGCCTTGTATTTCTTTGTTTTGTCTGATTGCCGTGGCTAGGACCTCCAGTACTATGTTGAATAACAGTGGAGAGAGTGGGCATCCCTCTCTTGTTCCCGATCTTAGATGAAAAGCTTTCAGCGTCTCGCCGTAAGTATGATGTTAGCTGTGGGTTTGTCATATATAGCCTTTATGATGTTGAGGTACTTGCCGTCTATACCCATTTTGTTGAGAGTTTTAATCAGGAATGGATGCTGAATTTTGTCAAATGCTTTTTCAGCATCTATGGAGATGATCATGTGGTTTTTGTTCTTCTTTTTGTTGATGTGGTGGATGATGTTGATGGATTTTCGAATGTTGTACCATCCTTGCATCCCTGGGATAAATCCCACTTGATCATGGTGTATGATCCTCTTGATGTATTTTTGAATTCTGTTTGCTAATATTTTGTTGAGTAATTTTGCATCTACGTTCATCAGGGATATTGGTCTGTAATTTTCTTTTTTGGTCAGGTCTTTGCCCGGTTTTGGTATTAGAGTGATGCTGGCTTCATACAATGAGTTTGGAAGTATTCCCTCCTCTTCTAGTTTTTGGAACACTTTAATGAGAATGGGTATTATTTCTTCTGTTTATGGCTGTTAAAATTCAGCAGTGAATGCATGTGGCCCAGGGGTTTTGTTCTTGAGTAGTTTTCTGATTACCGATTCAATTTCGTTGCTGGTAATTGGTCTGTTTAGTTTTTCTGTTTCTTGCTTGGTGAGTCTTGGAAGGTTGTATTTTTCTAAGAAGTTGTCCATTTCTTCTAGGTTTTCCAGCTTGTTACCATATAGATTTTCATAGTATTCTCTAATAATTCTTTGTATTTCTGTGGTGTCCATCGTGATTTTTCCTTTCTCATTTCTGATTGTGTTTATGTGTGTAGATTCTCTTTTTCTCTTAATATGTCTGGCTAGGGGTTTATCTATTTTGTTTATTTTTTCAAAGAACCAGCTCTTGGTTTCATTAATTTTTTCTATTGTTTTATTCTTCTCAATTTTATTTATTTCTTCTCTAATCTTTATTATGTCTCTCCTTCTGGTGATTTTGGGCCTTATTAGTTATTCTTTTTCTAGTTTAATAATTGGACTTTAGACTATTCATTTGGGATTATTCTTCCTTCTTTAATTGGTCTGGATTGCAATATACTTTCCTCTTAGAAATGCCTTTGCTGCGTCCCACAGAAGTTGTGGCTTTGTGTAATTGTTGTCATTTTTCTCCATATATTGTTTGATCTCTGTTTTAATTTGGTCGTTGATCCATTGATTATTTAAGAGCATGTTGTTAAGCCTCCATGTATTTATGAGCCTTTTTGTTTTCTTTGCACAATTTATTTCTAGTTTTATACCTTTGTGATCTGAGAAGTTGGTGGTAGAATTTCAATATTTTTGAATTTACTGAGGTTCTTTTTGTGGCCTAGTATGTGGTCTATTCTGGAAAATGTTCCATGTGCGCTTGAGAAGAATGTGTATCCTGTTGCTTTTTGGGTGCAGAGTTCTGTAGGTGTCTGTTAGGTCCATCTGTTGTAGTGTGTTGTTCAGTGCCTCTGTGTCTTATTTTCTGTCTGGTTGATCTGTCCTTTGCAGTGAGTGGTGTGCTGAGGTCTCCTAAAATGAATGCATTGCTTTCTATTTCCTCCTTTAATTCTGTTAGTATTTGTTTCACATATGTCGGCACTCCTGTGTTGGGTGCATATATATTTATAATGGTTATATCCTCTTCTTAGACTGACCCCTTTATCATTATGTAATGTCCTTCTTTATCTCTTGCTACTTTCTTTGTTTTGAGGTCTGTTTTGTCTGATACAAGTAGTGCAGCACCTGCTTTTTTCTCCCTGTTTGCATGAAATATCTTTTTCCATCCCTTCACTTTTAGTCTGTGTATATCTTTGGGTTTGAGATGAGTCTCTTGTAAGCAGCATATATATAGGTCTTGCTTTTTTATCCATTCCATGACTCTGTGTCTTTTGATTGGTGCATTCAGTCCATTTACATTTAGGGTGATCATCGATAGATATGTACTTATTGCTATTGCCGGCTTTAAATTCGTGGTTACCAAAAGTTAAAGGGTAGCTTCTTTACTATCTAACAGTCTAATTTAACTCTCCTGTTAAGCTACTATAAACACAGTCTGATGATTCTTTCTCTCCCTTCTTATTCTTCCTCCTCCATTCTTTATATGCTAGGTGTTTTATTCTGTACTCTTTTACATTGCCTTTGACTGTTTTGTGGATATTTGATTTTATTTTTTGCATTTAGTTAATATTTGGATGGTCTGCTTTCTTTGCTATGATTTTATTTTCTCTGGTGACATCTTTTTAGCCTTAGGAGTGCTTCCATCTGGAGCAGTCCCTTTAAGATGTCCTGTAGAGGTGGTTTGTGGGAGGCAAATTCCCTCAGCTTTTGCTTGTCTGGGAATTGTTTAATCCCTCCCTCAAATTTAAATGATAATCGTGCTGGATACAGTATTCTTGGTTCAAGGCCCTTCTGTTTCATTGTGTTAAATATATCATGCCATTCTCTTCTGGCCTGTAAAGTTTCTGTTGAGAAGTCTCATGATAGCCTGATGGGTTTTCCTTTGTAGGTGATATTTTTTCTCTCTCTGGCTGCCTTTAATACTGTCCTTGTCTTTGATCTTTGCCGTTTTAGTTATTGTATGTCTTAATGTTGTCTTCCTTGGGTCCCTTGTGTTGGGAGATCTGTAGGGTTCCATGGTCTGAGAAACTATTTCCTTTCCCAGCTTGGGGAAGTTTTCCTCAATTATGTCTTCAAAGATACTTTCTATCCCTTTTTCTCTCTCTTCTTCTTCTGGTACTCCTATAATGCAAATATTGTTCCGTTTGGATTGGTCACACAGTTCTCTTAATATTCTTTCATTCCTAGAGATCCTTTTATCTCTCTCTGCCTCAGCTTCTCTGTACTCCTCTTCTCTGATTTCTATTCCTTTAACAATCTCTTGCACCTCGTCCAGTCTGCTCTTAATCCCGTCAATCGATTGTTTCATTTCTGTAATGTCCCTCCTGACTTCCTCCCTTAGCTCTTGCATATTTCTCTGTAGGCCCATCAGCATGGTTATGACTTTTATTCTGAATTATTTTTCAGGAAGATTGTTTAAATCTGTCCCACCAGGCCCTCTCTCTGGGGTTGTCTGTGTGATCTTTGACTGGACCATATTCTTCTGTCTTTTCATGGTGATAGAAGTGGTCGTAGGCAGGTGCCACGTGTGTCAGCTGGGAGAACAAAATCCCTTCCTGCTTGTTGTTCTCCTTGCCCTTCTCTGCAGCCTGTGTTGGTTACCCGCACACCGGGAGGCAGTCTCAGGGATAATCCCCTGAGCTGCTGTGTACAGGGCCACCCTCAGGCTAGCCTAGAGCACTGCAGGGTTTGCAGCCAGGCTGGGTGCGTTCTGTGCCCCTTGGTGCCTTCCAGACCTTGCTCTGGCTTCTGCGGCCTTTTCCGGTTAGCTTTGCGCCCACCGGGAGGAGATTCTGTGTGTTTGCTGTGGGTGGGGCCGCTGTCCGGCTGTTCTGCAGCTGTGGCGGATCCACCGGACCCTTTCCAGTGCCAGCCGGGGGGAACGAATGGTAGGCTGCTTATCACCATGAGGGGCTTCAGTGGGGCTGCTTTACCCGGCAGCCGGTTAGGGGGCCCGAAATTCCTCAAGATTCCCAGCCTGCTGGGCTGAGTGCACTGGGACGATATTGTTCTGCTGTTGGGCCCTTGTCTCTTTAAGACTTTTAAAAAAGCGCCCACTTTTCTTTTGTCCCAGGTGAGCTGGCTGTGGGGACTCACTCGCAGTCCCCGTCTCACGTCGTGCCCTTCCGTTTCTCTAATATCCAGTACACCATGCAATGTGTGCCTGTGGTCCCAGTGCAGATTACTAGGGCTAGTTATTTAGCAGTCCTGTGCTTCCACTCCCTCCCCACTCTGATTCTTTTCCTCCCGCTGGTGCGCTGGGGTGGGGGAGTGCTCGGGTCCCACTGGGTTGCGTCTTTGTATCTTACCTGCTTCGTGAGGCGCTGAGTTCTCTCAGATGTATCTGTAGCCTGGCTGTTGTACTGTATCTTCTGGTCTCTCTTTTAGGAATAGTTGTATTTGTTGTATTTTCACAAATATATATGGTTTTGGGAGGAGATTTCCACCACCCCACTCACTCTGCCATCTTCCTCTCTTGCTGAGGCAAATCAGTTTTAAGTAAGGCTGCATGAAGAAGTTGGGAATTGTGGGTGGATGACCTTAAAATTATCCATGCCTTCATACCCCAGGGAATCCACTCTGTGTAGCCGCCTGAGATTCATAGACCCGTTTGAAGGCTGCTGGTCTGTATGACCTGCATCTACTCCTGCATTCTACTCCCTGCTTCTTCAATCCAGGACCAGTCTTTCTTTCACTTTAATCAGTACTAAAAGGTCTCTAATGAATCTCTAATTTATGAAACCAGTTGCCTTTTCTCAGACCTCTCCTGGATATACTCAAAAACATGAAGACCTGCTCTAGCTAAGAAGAAGGAAAATGAGGGAGATAAGAGAAAGGACAAAAAACTAAAAGGAACAAGCGTTCTCTTAGCATATAGAATATACCAGCATATCCTTGCACAGGCCTTGAATTCTGTCACCTGTGTTGGATTATTTTTCTGGTTTGCCCGTGATTTTGCTTCAGCCTGCCAGTCCCCTTCCCACCCTGTCCACCCTTCAGGCTTCAGCATGTCCGTGAAGCTTCAGCTGGCCCCCAAGTGAGACTGTAATGCTCTTTCTCTCCCTTGTTCTTGCTTTATACTCTTATTTTGACAGCTCTCCTGTTGCTTTTCATCATGGTTATTTAAACATTTGTCTCCTTTCTGTCTTGTTCTTTTATATTTATTGTATGGCATGTAATGAGTAGATAATCTTCATTTTGGTTGAATTCAGTTTGCCTCAGATACATATTTTCTTCATAGATGCTGTCTTGGATTTGGAAAGCCCTATTGTGGTTTGTAAATAGCCCTCCTTAATGTTCATAATTATGATTTAACTATTTTGTTTCATGATCATATTTAAGATTTTTATTTCTACTCTCCTGCTCTCCTTAGGAATCAAAAAGATCAGAATCTCTTATGGACATTCATCATAAAAAATTAAAGAATAAAGCTGCTGAAAATAAAAATAAGCCCCAAGAAAGAACACCATTTGACCGTGATAAGGATCTCAAAGTTCATCGGTTTGATGAAGCCCAGAAAAAAGCCCTGATAAAGAAATCTAGAGAACTAAACACCAGATTTTCACATGGCAAAGGCAGTATGTTTTTATAAGTAAGTATATTTCAGTGACGTGTATTTTCATACTGATAAACTTGGATTTTTCTAAATGCTCTTATCTATAAGTGTGTGCAAAAACCTTTTTCCTTTTATAAAAAAGTAGGATTCTAAACCTGCAAATCTTTTTTTTTTTGATAAGTAAAGTTTGGTTCATGAAATTCAGCCTTATGGGATAAAAAAATGTGGTTTATTGGAAGAGTTGCCCTGTTCCTATAATAACCTAATAGGATATTGTTATTAAACATGCTAAAATAATAGTTTAGTTTATGAGAAACATTAAAGGAAAGTGTGGTTTGAAACTTGGGTGAACATGCATGCTTTGTTAAAGAACAAAGAAAATACGTTTACTAGTAGTCTTTATTTAAACAAGATCGCAATCAGAAAATGCTCATCGCTTTGAAAAATTCTATAAATAAAGGCTCAAAACCATTACATCATTTATCCATAGCCCAGTCTAACAAGGGTTCTTAATGCTGTTTAAGGAATTAATTACATAAAGCTGAGTTGAGATTGCTTCTTAAAATCTTTATGAAATCTACATCATAACTGTATGAAGCCTACATCAATATTAAAATGTGGCTTTAAGGGAAAATACAGTTAAAATTACTGTCAATACAGTTCAAATTACTTTTCAACTTACTGAATTTTCTTATTCTTACTTCAGGGGGATTTCCCTGTGCAATGAAGAAAAGCTGAAGAATATTCTTACCTCTGTCTACCTTTATTCCCTAGCTTTGAGTTTCTTAAGATTAGAGGTTACTTTGTTTAGTCTTAAATACTATACAAATTTACCTTGTTCTGTGCGTCCTTTTAAGTCATGTGGAAACCTAAAGTCGATGTTTCTTATGTAGACTAGGATTTTATGTGTCTCCGGCGCCTGAGGAAGGGCGGGCTTCCCGTGCGTCAGTGCGTCCTGCGGTCTGGCCCGGGCTCTGAGGGGCCGCCCTGCTCGGGTCTCTGGGTCCCCTCATGGGATGTTCCTGCTCTGCCCTGGAGCAAGTGCGTCAGGTCCTTGCAGTAAATCCATGAATTTGAAATTTTTTGGGTCTAAACTGCAGCCAGTGAATACACATTTATTTAAAAATAGAGGGTGTGGAAGTTTGTTTCCTTAGCTGATTGCTTATCACTTTGCTTGTTAGGGTAATCAGAGCTTTTCATTTGTTGTTTGGGTTTTTGGCTGTGTTTGTTTTTAAGTCAGAGAGGACCTCTGCCTTATGTCATGTGCTAAGGAAAAATTATTTTGATTCCTAGGGGAGGCAATCTGGGGGTCAAGATATGCCATCAACCATTAGCAGCATGAAATCTTAAGACTCAGTCTCTGGTCTCAGCCAAAGCTTTCTGAGTCTTTAAACTTTGCTTTGGGATGATCTTACTTTACCCATTTATATTTAACAAGTTTTAGCTTATTTATTGGGGACAGATCATTTATATCAATCATGAATAGCCTTTTTTAAAAAAATCAATCTAATAACCCCTGAATATGAAATAATAAATGTATCATAACCACCCTAATGGGAGTATTATAAGTTTGCAGTGCTTTAAATACTGCCTCTTAAAGTACTAACAGAAAATTCTAAATAGTCAAATCCTAAATTCAAATTCTTTAAATTTTATTTTCTTATAGATGAATCCTAATTGTTCTGCTAATTCTGTGTTCTAGTTTTGATGAAGCACAGGGTTTTCATAGAAGAAGATTTGGACTCCTAGTTCATTTAGGCTTTATGAAAATTGAGTAAGCTGTTTGGATTATGATACGAATTATTCTCCTTCTAATCATACCTACAGTGGTGTTTTCCGTGACATCAGTGTGATCAGTAGCCTGCTCAAAGAGTGTTGCTGTGAAAGAGATGAATTATTCTCCTAAGCAAACTGAAAAGGCTTCTGTCTAAGCACAGTTGCACAGAGCTGCCTTTTGACTGAAGATGTCATTGTTAGTGGGTGATATTTGCTGAACGCAGAACTGTGCAAAAGCATCTGTTGCTTTAATTTTGTTATAATTTTTTCCCCAATGAAAGAAAGAAATGTTTTCTAGTTCCTCATCCTGATACTAATTCCTAACATACATTTTTGGGAAATGGGGTATTTTTTTTTTAAGTATAACTGTCTTTGGATACTTTTTCTGCTTTGCTTGCTTTTTTTTTTTCACTCTCTGTGATATTTTATTTACCTAAAAATTCTGAAACAAACATGTCAGAATATTAACATTTTCCAAATCATGGTGGTGGATATATCAGTATACATTATCTTATTCTCCATGTTATCTTTCATGTTTGAACATTTCTGTGATATTTGAAAACCAGGTTGAGGGGCGGAGGCAAGAACAGTATGGCAACAGTGCCTTCTTTCAAGGGTCTCGGCGCTAGGGAATCGCTCCGAGGGCGTGTGATTGCCGGGGTCTGTTGGCTGGCGTTTTTAGGAGTCAGCCAGCTTGATGTAAAAAGATTTTGTTTTGCTTTCTTCATCTGAAGGGGATAGAGATATTTCTACATACTTTCTATATCGTCCTTCACCTTTGGAGTGTTCTTGACCTTAGCTAAAGTGAGAAAATCCTCTTCCTTTCCATGATTTACCACCTTACTGCCACCTCAGGTCTAATGCTCTTTCATGCCATCCTGAGGACAGTTTAAATAAAATATGTAAGGCCAGACCAGAGGTGTTTTTGGCCCATGGAGAGACTAAACCCAATATAACAACATTGATAATAAAAGAACAAAGTAGCTGTTTGCACAAAGTGGAAAGGTGTTCATTTCATCCATCCTCCTCCCACCCAAAGCCTCAAAAGGCCTAATTAAATGATGTCTCCATCAGTTTGCCAGAAAATTGGAATTATTGATGTTTTCTAATATGAACTTTTTAATTTCATACACTTCTTGGCCAAGTTTTTATAGAACTGTGACCTCTTTTGAAACTTCAAAATGAAGAAGAAAAAAAGAGCAACACTAAGTTCAAAAAATGAAGCAAATACTTTAATGTTCTTTACTATTGAAGGGACATTTAAGTTCATTGTACCTGAAATTACATGTTGTCCACCTTTCTAAATCGTCATCTCAGATAAGTTTAGATGCTTCAAAGAGTAACCACATTACTGGTAAGTAAATGGTAGTTTTAGCAAGTGTGGGAAATTAAGAGGGGGGACAAAAGGTAAGAGATAGTGGCTGTACCCATAATACTGTTTTATCAGATAAATGAAATTTTTTTTGTATTGAGGAAAACATCATAAGCCCTCTGCCTGCCATGGTCTAACTAAGTTTTTAATCTTGTTTGGCTATAATAATCACTTAACATTTAATTTATCATTGAGCAGTCTTTGAATTGATTTTATTTTTTAGAACGTTGAGATTTACATGGTACTGAGGTTTACATGTTCCCGAATAGATTAATGGCTATTATGTAAATTATTTGATCCCTGAATATTACAGCACTTTTTGTTCCTAATATAAAGTGAAGAATGTTAGTATTACTACTCAGAAATGTATGATCATGGGAGATAGTTTTTAAACTATTTACAAGAGTCTTTATCACTTCTCTTTTCACTTTTTTCCATAGGAATGATAGGTATTGTTGGAAAAAAATTCTCTGTTGAGTTATATACCCAAGAGGAAGAAGAATTAACATGATAAGCAGTGGTTATAGTAGCCATATAACATCAATGCCGAGTCTTCTATTTCAGAATATTAATTTGTTTTACTTTGGCTTTTGATGCCATCACAATATTTAAGGCTGCAGTTATGAAAAGTCATGCATTTCTTATTATAAAGAGGCATTTTTCTTGCAGCATAAAAAATTGTTGAACCGTGGCTGTAGTACGTACAGAATATGGAGCTAAACACTGCCCCTTTGAATCTTTTCATTTTGAACTTTACAATTAAAAGACTTTTTAGAAAAGAATTCCTGAGGTGTAATTTTTTATGTATAAATAAAGTTTCATCTATCTAAGAGGTTGTGGTCTTTTATCTTTGTTTTGTTTTAAGCTTCAGCGGACAATATTGATAAAGAAATATTCTGTAAAAATGTATTCTAGCCATGCAAGATCATTGTGGGCTATTATTGTGAAAAAAAGAGAGAAAAGTCTTACCCAACTCACTTGCCAGGTTCTCATTGTTCCAACATAACTAAATATTAACTATTTATTTAGAAACACAAGACAGACAAATTGTAAACTCTTAAGAATACTGTGGCACAAGACAGGCTGTATCCTGGGTTATATGAAGAGGAGATTGTCACTTCTGAATGAATTGATGCCTAATAATCTTCATTCTTCAAACATTTTCACCAACCAAGTTCTGCAGGGCTCAAGATTCTACTGTGTGGATGAAAATTCAGTTTCATTAGACTTTGCTTTCTCTTAGGCACCTTTTAAAATGGAAAAGTCCCTAGGAGGAATGATTAGGTTGTAAGCCACAGTGGAGGAGAGATGGGTGATCTAGAGAATCTAATCCAGCTGAAAGGCTGGACTTCAAGGACAGTGTATAGGGGTTGCTTCTGAATGACCTGGAAGAGGAAGCGCATATCCTCCAAAAGTAGAGAAAAGGAAATGGGTGGTTATGGACACAGATAAGTTTTTAGATAAAGGTCCCAAAATTAAGGGAGATTATACCTGGCATAAATTTGCTGAAGGAGAGGTTTGTTAACCTTTTGCAGTATTGAGAATCTGGTGAAAAGTATGGATGGTTCACCTCTCAAAATGCACATTATGCAAATTTTTACATATGATTTCAGTTTCAGTCTCCCAGCCTCCTGAATCCCAACCACGGACTGCAGCTAGAGATTCTGCATTGCACCCAGATGAGACACGTCATCTGTTGAGAGGAAGGGGTCAGAGGCTAAAAGGTTTGGCGTAAACACCAAGGGCCAAGCAAGAGGGACCGAAAGAGAGCCAAGCAAAGGCAGGCTGAGTCGCAGCAGTGATGCGGCTGGGACGTTAGGAGAAGGGGAATGCGTAGGAGTGACCACGGGAGCCACTACTACGCACGGCCAATGGAGTGGGGAAGAGGCTGAGAGGAGCCTGACAAAAAGGGAAGCAACCTCACAGTATGCGAAAAAAACTTGCTTGGAAAATTCTGCACGCTCTCCCCTGGTGCAGGTGGGCACACCAATCAGCTCTTTGATCTGTCATACGCCACCCTAACCGACTTCCTCCCCAAGGCCCAGCTTGTGCCTCCTCTGTCTCTTCCTTTGCTGCTTGCTCTTGTCCCTCCGCATACATCAACATGCGCAAGTCTCTCCCACATTTAAAAACAGAACAATAACAACAGACCTTCCTTCAAGGACAAGGTCGAGATGAGAAAGTTCTCATCTATCATAGAAAGTTCTTAAACAGACACAAATACGAGAAAGGCATTTCAAATCAGCGGAGGGCAGTGGGGGGGCAGATCACTCACTGGATGGCGTTGAGGCTCCCGGGTAGACGTGGGGGGAAAACTGATTGGGTCTCTGCCTCACACTGTAGATCAAATGAATTCCACATTGATTACCTATTTGTAAATGTAAAAAATGAAACCATACAACTACTGGAAGAAAAGGTGAGAGAAGTTGTTTTTCTCATCTCAGAATGGCCAAAGGTTGCCCAAAGAGAACTTATCATCTAGAAGCCCTAAAATAAAATATTGATAATTGGGCTATATTAAAGAAAAATTCTGCATAGAAAATGAAGTCAAAAGAGAAATGAAATTTTGCAACTCTTGTTCCAGACCAAGCCTAATATCCTTAGTGTTTGAATAGCTGGTAAAAGTCATTTAAAAAATTCAACAAGAAAAAAAAATCAGCAAGCCAATAGGTAAGTGGGCAAAGGATATGAACATGACTTACAAGAGAAAAATAGTTCTTAAATATATGAAAAGAACCTCAACCTCCCTAAAAAAAAAGAAAGAAATACAAATTAAAACTCCAATAGAAATTACTTTTCAACTAATAAATTAGAAGTAAAAAAATGTTAAAACCCACTGTGATGGGAAGGGTGGCAGGAAATGTGTTCTTTACATTGCTGGTAGGAATGTAAGTTGGTGAGGCTCTTTGGCCATTAGTCAATATCCCTAAAAATTACCTACAGCAAAATCGCAATTCCACTCTAGGAATTCGTCCTGCAAATTGCCTGCACGAGTGTAAAATGACATGTCATTGTTAATTGAGCATTGTTTGTAATTGCAAGAGATTAATACCCATTGATAGGGGACTGGTTACAAAGAAATTGTTGCCTCCAGTGTATGGAACACAACACTGTTGTTTAAAAGAATGAATTGGCTCTGCATATCCTGATAGGGAGCCACCTCCAAGATATATTAAGTGAAAATACCGAAGTGCAGAATAGTGTGTTACAATAAAGGAAGAAAAGAAAGGAGGGAGGAAGGGGAGAAGGAAAAAGAACACGCATGTGTGTGTGTGTGTTACTAGAGTATCTCTATTAAGTGTGATCAAGAAGGATTTTATACTCCAGTTTTGGATGACAGAATCTCCTGTTTGATGAAATATTGTCATTATTTCATGTCCCTTGAGGGACAGGATCTTTGCGCCATCAGATAAAAAAAGATTTCCTAGTTCCACCGCTCACACACATTCGCCGGCTGCCGAGTCCCCCCTCGCCCCTGCTGCCTCTCACATTGGCTCTTTGTACGGCTGCATCTGTTCACTTCTTTTGTCTCTCCCCACACCTGGATTGTGAACTCTGTGAAGGCAATATCCTGTCTTTGTTATTAGTATTATGTCTGGCCTGGCTGAAATATATTAGATACTCAGTAAACTTTGTGGGAAGGAGGGATAGATAGGTGGATGGCCACATTAATCCATGGAAAAAGACTATTTTTGCTTCCTAAATATGAGCAATAAAAACGTGGGTTTTTTTTCCTAGAGAACGAGGTAGAGCTGGAAATGTTAAAGATACCACAAGGAGGCACTAGAATTCCACACGGGTTCCCTCTGCCTGGAAAAGCCAGATCCAATGGAGTGTCTTGACCTGGGCTGGTAGCTTGAAACAGACGCCTGGATGGGCCAAGAGAGAAGATTCGAAATGAGGACTGTGGGGCAATTAATGCAAGGAGGTGATAGCGCTGCTGTGGCAAAGAGGAGGGTGGTCACCTTGAAGGGACTCTCACGGAGAAATGCCCCTCCACCTGTGGACGTCATCCCACCGCCTGCCTGGGAGCCATAGACGAACAACAGCGCACTGTTCCCCCTCGCACCCCATTTCCTCCCTCGAGAATCAAGCAAAATACTCAGGTGCATGATAGAAGGACATCTTTCCACTGGCCCAGTGTTTCCCCACTGCATCCTTTCTTGCTCATTCAATGATAGACTGCAACTGTCATATGTTGGTACCCTTTCCCCCTTTTCTTCCCAAGAGGCCACTGAAACTTTCATCCCTGACCTTCGAATTCTAGATTTCTGGGTAGGCTGGCGGGAAGGGGAAAAAATCCTTTGAAATTTCAAATACATATACCTAACTCCTCTGAGGGACTGGGAAGTGTAACCATGGAAACCAGAGCATGCCTGTAATCAAGGAGACCCATTTATACCAGCTGGGCCATTACCGTCTAGAAGCTGGTAGGGCTGTGGCTGTTAGAAAGACAGTTAATATGGTTGAGGGATTTCAATTATGTAGGTGAGGATTTTATAGACATTTAAGTAATTTCTGGGCACTGCCAACTTTAAAATGTTAGACAAAAGGCCTTTTGGTAAGACTTCTTCTCTTAGACTAATTTCCAAAGCTTCCCTCAAACCTTTCTCCCTCGCCCTCTAACCAGTCCCTCAGAGCCATCTCTGCAGCAGTCGTCACTCAGCAAATGTGCTAGGCACCTTGGTGCGCTAGGCAGTCAGCGGGATCCCACCTATAGATCCCAGATGATACACATTATCTGTCCCATCAGCTTAAACGGTAAGTATATGGAGTCCATTTATGAAAAGGATTCTTTACCAGAATCCATCAGAATTTGGCTTTGGGTTTCCAGTAAGTGAGATCCTAACAAACCTTTTTTCATTTTGAAGGAAACTTTCACTGGCTGATGTCATAGAAATGCTTCCAAAGTCGGATCACTCTGTTCATGCCACTTCTTTTGTGCTTCCCTGCAAGCATTGCAGCCTCGTCATCACCCCGGCGACCACAGCTCCCGAAGCTCCATGCCTGTCTGGTCTGTGAGCTGTCTTGTGGGGCTTTCGTACACCAGTGCGGTTAAAAGGCAGAGCTGGAGTCAAATCTCTTGGGCTTGCCACTTACCAGTGTGTGACCCTTGGCAAGTGACTGGACCTCCCTAAACCTCAAGTTTCCTCACCTATGAAAGGGAAATAAAACCTACCCTTCTAGGTTATTTAATGACAATGTCACACGACTGGGAAGATGTACACCGAGACCATTTTATCTTCTGGTCCTACCTGTACCGCTCAGCGATCTTTCCTGTTCCTAGTCCCTGCTCCTTCTACATAACAGCTGGTCCCAATCTTTACAGCCTCCAGCCATGCACCCAAAACCCTCTGGCTCAGCAGATAACGACAGTGGAGATCATGAAAATAACAGCTGTTTTATGGTGCTTAGTTCACACCAGGCACTGTTCTAAGCACATCACAGATTTTAACTCATTGCATTCTTACAACAGTGCATTGAGGATTATCATCTCCATTATACAGATAAGGAAACTGAGGTCAATTTCTCAAGGTCATAGGTCAGTGAATGGCACAAGGAGAATGTGAGCCCCGGCAGTGCCTCTGGAGTCTGTGCTCGCCACAGTGTGCGAAGGGACCCTAAGGACTGTGTCCTACCCTGGCTCACTGTGACTACAGAGTCCATGGGCGTGCACTCCCTCAGATGTCTCCTGCTCACCCCTACACTCGCCACACTAACCAGCGTCTTGAGCAGCACCTGTCCCAGCAGCTCTTCTGTCTGCTCATGGCCCAGCAAGGCAGACAGACAACCAACCATCAAACGCAAAAGGCAGGGGAAAGGACTGATTAATTCTACCTAGAAAGACAACACAGAATGGAGCACAGGTCTCAATAAACTTCCGTCATAGCATTTGGTCTGGCTCTTGAGGAGCTAATGAGTTTTCTGAAGTGGAGAAGGGGAGTTCCACAGCACGGGAAGAGAATGAACAGAAGCCCCTCGGGCTCGAAGCTGAGGCACCTTGGAACCCACTGATTTTCTCCAGGACACACACAGCAACCGCTGAGCTGCTTGCTCAGAACTCCACAGGGTCTTCGGGAGCCTGAGTAGCAATATGCAGTCCCGGGTGGCTGGAGCGCACGATGCTGGCAGGGACGTGGAGAAATATATAGCAGGGTCAGAAAAAGTTAAATCATTTCTCAGATACGCACAAGAAAAAAATTTTCAATTTAATCTGTCACAGATTTAGCCTTTCTTCTCTGCCCTGCCCACACCTTTGCCAAGAACAGCAGTAATGAAATATCTAATATAACTTGACAATTTCAAGTAGGTAACATTGCTCCTCTCGGACAGCAAACCGAGCCCTGTCCTTCTCCTTCTAAGGGAGGGTGAGGGTTATGGTTTTTATAACCTCATGTTGACTGAAATAGTTGGGGACTTCAAGAACCTGGGATAGCATTCTGGGGCTGCCTGCATTCTGGCACTTGAGGCAGAAAGTCCATGGCTACTCTGGTCTAACACAGCTCCGGCCCAGGGGGCACTCTCTGGGCTATGAGCCCTCGCGGGCCCCGAACACCCTCAGGTCCAGCTGTGAGTTCCCATCAACTCTGGCTTGAGCGCTTTTCCTGACACAGGTCTTTGCTGTAAAACAACCTCTTTTGCACCATATGAATCTCCTCAACTCTGATTTTATCTCTGCCACACTGAAGTGTGGCACAGGGAAGCTTTGGACAGCTAAACCTCGGAGAGTTTCTCTGCCTAACGAGATGAAATGTTTGCACCCAGCAGCAATTCAAAATATTTAAAAGCCCTTGAAAATATATCTGCACTCCCGTATTCATGGCAGTGCTTTTCAAATTGGCCAAGAGGTGGAAGGAACCCAGTTGTCAATCACAAGGTGAATGAATAGAGAAAATGTGGTATATGCATATACAATGGGATATTATTCAGCCTTTAAAAGGAAGGAAATCCTGTAACACGCTACAGCCTGGATAGACCGTTAGGGTATTATGCTAAGTTAAATAAGCCAGATGCAAAAGGACAGCTACTGTATGACTCCCCTTACATGAGGTATCTAGAGTAGTCAAACTCGTAGAAACAGAAGGAGCTGGAGGGATGGAGGAAAAGGGAAGTTTTGTTTAAATGGGTACAGTGTTTCAGATCTGCAAGACTAGTAAGTTCTGGAGATCTGCTTTACAATGTGAAGGTACTTAATATGACTGAACTGCATTTAATAAGATTAAGATGGTAAATTTTATGTTGTTTTTTTACCACAATTTTTAAAAACTAAAAATAAAGAATAAAACCAAAATAGTTCAAAGCTCGTAGAGCATTAGTACTGTGCAATCCGAATGGGCCGTGGCCCTTACAAACGCCACCAGGCAATCAGAGCTGGCTGAGAACTCCCAGAATGGCTGTGTGTGTGCAGACTGGCACAGGAGCATAACGCTTGAAGAAGGCAGCCATCCTCCCTGGCTAATGTCTAGTCTCTCTCCTCTCCAGGTACATTTCTGCCCACTCTGATCTATCTCTTGGGCCTCAGGGACAGATGACTCTGACGGTATCAAGGAGCATAGGAACCCATCAGAACGACACTGGACAGCTTGCAGGGCCTGGGGGAGGGCCAGACCAGGCGCCCCAGCTCCACATCGCTTGAGGGAAGGCCTTAGAAACAGTATTGCTATGGACACTGGACCCCACAGGTCCCTCCACTAGCAACCCTGGATACTAGATGCTGCCAAGGTCACTGCTGTCACCTGTCACAAGAACAGGCTGTACAATGCACCCGCTTCTTTCCAATCCCTGCTCTCTAATCAACAGTGAGGTAGATGCGTCTGCCTGGCTGTGTCCTCATTCATATTCAAAGGAGGCTGGAAAAGCAAGTATTTGGTGCTTTCTGATCTATAGTAGGTGCAGCCTCTGCTTCAGTAGGGAAAAGGGCCTCAAAGTTTGGGTGGTCAGTGTGACCAGCACACTCTAGAGTGCCTTCACACCTCAGTAGTAGTGCTTGCCTAGCTGGTCAAGACCTTAGGGACGGGATTGCCAGGTTAGCAAATAAAAACACGAGATTCCCAGTTGTATTTGAATTTCACATATATGGTGAGTAATTTTGTAGTATAAGTATGTCCCGTGTAGTTTTTGGAAAACACTTACATGAAAAAATTATTCATTGTTTATCTAAAATTCAGTTTTAAAAGGGTGTCCTATATTTTATCTGGCAACACAACATGGAGTGTCTTTTCTATATTACACTGCACTTTTTTACACTGTATCTGGGTCTGATTCCAGGGTAAGCCAAAGATGCTAATGTGCAAACTCCACATTCAAAACAATAGCCTAACTGCCTGATCCTGGTTTTGAATGCCAAAAATTAGAAATTACCCAGTATTTCTCTTTGCTTTCCTCCCATAACAGATTTTCATCTCCTCCAAATCAGGTATATGTCTAGAGCCAACTAAGATGAAGGTTGTGTTCTTGGGAAAGCAAAGGAGAGAAGCACATTAATATTTAAAAAACAATTACCCAGTTGCAATAATAAAAAGGAGAGTAAGCAGTTCAGAAAGATGTCATGAATTTTTTATGCTGGGCTTTCTCAGATTATCAGACGTCTAGTTTACTATGACTTATACTTAACAGGGCTATAAGGGAGGTGAAACTATAAAGTAATGAAACTGATTTTCATGTGCCATGTATGGAAGTGAGTCTGTGAGTCAATATTATTGTTTCTCTAACCTCCCATCTGGCAAGGTAGGCCCATTACCCAACTGCCAATTTGTACCTTTAATGTAAAAAGGCCAATGATTTTCCAGGCTACCAATTTCAGTATAGTACAGAAAATTATAGGACTATTTCCTAACATTACTTAAAATCATGAATAATACAAATGAGGCACGCACAGCTTTGTCAAATTCTTCTAAGACAACACACACACAAAAGACTTTACTCATTTACCCAGTTCTTACACGAGGAATAAATTAGACCTTCCCAAACCAATGTCAGCTTTCTCTGGACTGCCAGATGAACCCACTGGGATATTTCCAAGCTGCAGAAAATAAATGGTGTCTTTAGAGCTGGTGTACACATTAGAATATATTTCAACAACCAGCCTCAGGTCATTAGGAAGGGAAATGGTTTATGTATTTGCTTAAATTAAACCTTTTCTCAGTTCCGCAAACATGCTTGTCCATCCCATTTGGGGGCCTTTGTGCATGCTGTTCCTCCTCCTAGAACCCTCTTTCTTGCTTCATCCAGTCAGCTCCTTTAGATCTCTGCTCAAAAGCATTGCTCTACAAAGTGGTTCCCTGACCCCCACCCTAGAGGAGATCAGACCTCCTTTTTATGCTTTCAGAGTTCAATCTACCATTCCTCTGTAAGTTTTAATCACAATTCATAAGGAGATAGTTGTGTGACCTTTGCTTTGTGCCTATCTCTCTGTCTTCTTTAGCAATGGGAGTTTTAACTAGGCACACGTCAGCCAGAGATCACATTTCCCAGCCTCCTTTGCAGCTAGGTATGGCCATCTGACTAAAGTCTAGCCATTGGGACACATTCAACTTTTGAGTATATTCCTTTGAAGGAAAAGAACACACACTCCCCTTTCCTTTTTCTTCCTTTAATAAGCTGGAAGGCAAATACAATGGTCAAAGGTTTTCACCCTTGCAGGGATGAAGGGATGGTAGGACAGCAGGATAAAAAGATCTTGAGTCTTCATCACCAAGAACCACCAGACCAGCTCTCAATTAATGATCAGGATTATTACTTAAACAATTTTCTTATTTAAGCCACTGCATTGTGTCTCTTTTAAAATCAGCTATATCCAGTGAATGCAGAGTTGAACCTAGGGCTACTTGACCCCAGATTCCAAGCTCTGAACCACTACAACATGATGTTTTTCCATGCCATCCACCTCTTCTTTATCATACACTTTCATCGTAAATCACAGGTCATAGAGCAGAACACTTGGATGAAGGTGGTTCTCACTTCCTGGCTCCATATTGGATCCCAGAGTGAATAAAATATAGTACCCTCTAAGAGTATATTCTACACTTCTTCCTCTTACTCAGTTTTCATATATGTTTTTACCTTTGGGAGCCTCATGTTAAGGTCCTTAGGACCACCATAATTTCTATTATTATAAAAGCCTACATGCCAGGCAGCAGGCCATTCTGTCTCCACAATCAGGACAGAGGAAAGCCAAACAAGGTCAAGACTCTCGATTGCTCTTAGAGGTCAGTATTGCTCAAGGCTGCCTCGTCCTTCTGCCGTTAACATGAATGTTTCAGAAATTATGAAATCAGAGTTACATCACATATAATTTTAGGTAAATGAAAATCATATGCACTTTTATTAATTTGATGCAATGCTTTTTCCTTTTTCTTTTCTATTTGGTTTCCTCCTTCTTTCCTCTTCTTCCTCCCCTCCCACACCAGCCATTCCCACACCAAACCACACACAAGCCAGACCACCAACCAAGTATGCATTCTCCTTGGTTTTTCTTCATGCTTACAGAATCATATATAGAGATTTGAAGGGTTTTTGTGTTTTTGTTGCTATACAAAAGTGAGATCATATTATATACACTTTTCTGCATCTTCCTCTTCTCATTCAACAATACCTCATGGAAATCTTTCCAAGTCAGTTAGTATAGATTTAATTCAGTCTTTTTAATGGCTGAATAATAATTCATGGTGTTGTATGCCCTACACTATCCAGCCTTGGCCTTTATTTCCGGCTCTTTGTCACAAGTAATGCTGCCATAGCATCCATGGCTATGCATTTTTATGAACTAGGGGGATTTTTGTTTCTGTGGGACAGATTCCCAGTAGGGGCTTGCTGGGTCAAAAGGTATATGAATTTTTTTTTCCACTATTAACTTTCTTTTTTTTTTAAGTTTATTTTGATATCATTAATCTACAATTAAATGAGTAATATTATGGTGATTACACTACCCCCTTCATCAGGTCCCCCCCACCTACCCCATTACAGTCACTGTCCATCAGTGTAGTGAGATGCCATAGAGTCACTACTTGTCTTCTCTGGGTTGTACAGCCCTCCCCGTGCCCCCCTAACATTACATCTGCTAATCGTAATGCCCCTTCTTCCCCCTTGTCCCTCCCTTCCCAACCATCCTCCCCAGTCTCTTTCCCTTTGGTAACTATTAGTCCGTTCTTGGGTTCTGTGAGTCTGTGGCTGTTTTGTTCCTTCAGTTTTTTTTTCTCACTTCTTATACTCCACATATGAGTGAAATTATTTGGTACTTGTCTTTTTCAGCTTGGCTTATTTCACTGAGCATAATACCCTCTAGCTCCATCCATGTCGTTGCAAATGGTAGGATTTGTTTTCTTCTGATGGCTGTATAATATTCCATTGTGTATATGTACCACCTCTTCTTTATCCATTCATCTACTGATGGACACTTAGGTTGCTTCCATTTCTTGGCTATTGTAAATAGTGCTGCGATAAACATAGGGGTGCATCTGTCTTTTTCAAACTGGGCTGCTGCATTCTTAGGGTAAATTCCTAGGAGTGGAATTCCTGGGTCAAGTGGTATTTCTATTTTGAGTTTTTTGAGGAACCTCCATATTGCTTTCCATGAATTTTTAATTTTAATAAATATTATTTTCAGTTGCAGTTGCTTGCTTCCCTAGAGTTATCCTTTTTTTTCCTTTCACTCCCTACAATTGTCCTTTCCGAATTCCCTGTTATATCTTTCTCATATTTTCTATAATTAAAAGGCTGACATGTTTATTCTAGGTCTAATTTGATAGGCTAAAATATAAGCTATTTGCACTAATCTGTGAAAATACAATACATATTATTTTTAAAAAATCATTGTCATAAAAAAAAATTTAACAGGAAGAAGCCCTCTTCTGCAGAGGACCAAGTGATTAAGAATGAGACTATAGGTATGTAACATGTTACCTGCTTTTCTTCTTTCTATATTTAATCAAGATATATATGGGAGTTTTAACTAGGCACACGTCACTAGAGCACTATGGCAACTGAATATTATCAGTAGCAAATTATGCTATATCCTGCCAGTGTTTCCTAGGTAATTCATTATATGGGATATTGCTTTCCTGAGACATCTGGAATCTGCCCCCAAATCCCACTGCCAGAACTATTTATTCATTTGACAATATTTATGGAGTTACTGCTATGTGCCAGGCAGTGTACTGCATGGTGGGCAGTGGTGAACAAGGTGGATAAGATTCCACTTACAGAGCTGATCTTCTAGCTGAGAGGAAAGGCTTAAACAACTAACTACACACGCTGTTTGGATAAAGATTTTTTATTGTGATAAAACCCACATAACATAAAACTTGTTTAAACCACTGTATTGTGTCTCTTTCTAAAGCAGCCATACCCAGGAAATGCAGATTTAAACACTTTGGGGTGTACAGTTAAGTGGCATTAAGTGCATTCATACTGTTGTATAACATCAACACCATCCAAACCCATAAGTCTTGTCACCTTGCACAGCTGAAACTCTGCACCCATCAAACGCTTCCCTACTCCCTTCTCCCCCTGCCCTTTGGAACCACTGCCCCTCTTTCTGACCATGAACTTGACTGCATTCTTGTAAGTGGATCATATAGCATGTCTTCTTGTGACTGGCTTAATTCATTTATCATAATGTCTTCAAAGTTCACCCACACTTTAGCATGTGTCCGAATTTCCTTTCTTTTTGAGACTGAATAGCCTCTTATTATATGTATCGGCCATATTTTGTTTATTTGTTCATCAGTGGACACTGGGTTGCTTCCACCTTTTGGATAATGTTTTCTTTAACTTTTTTCCTTTATTTATTTATTTTTATTAAGATGATTTAAGTCCCCCATACTAGACTTATAAAGCTGGTAAAGACGGCAAATTATTTCTCCCACATAACTTTCAGTACACATTCCCAGACAGAGTAAATATATGGTTGAACTACTATTTTAAAAATGTTAACCAGTGTTTTCTCTCTCTAGCTTTCCTCTCCTTGCTTTCTCCCTATTGAAACAGTGAAGCTGTGTTTATTGCCCCATAGGAGGTGTGATACAGTGAAAAGACACCTTCTGAGGTTTTCTCCAGCTGCTCTTGTGCAATAGCTTAGGTGTTTAAGGGAATAGTGGCAGATAGGACTCTAGGTGTCTTAACCGACAGTTTCTGGACAGGTATCACTAAAGACAAAGTGGTTACCCCCAGTGCCTTCCTTTCCTCCTTTTCTCTCTCCAACTATAGAAGCCTAGTCCTTGGAAGTATAGGGACCCCAAATTGACTGAAGTGATATTTCTAGCTTCAAGATTGGACAGGACTTGAATAAGTTCTATTTCTTGCTTAACTGAGCTCTAAACTAAAATCTCTACTCCTACACACAATGATTTAATTACAATAGTGTTACATGCTATCAAAGAAGGACCGGGTGCTGTGAGAGCCTATGACAGGACAACATCGGGGTGGGGGGAAGGGGCCGACAGATGATCAGGCTAGACTTCCTTGAGTTTGAGCTATTTCAGGGATGTATGTGAAGCAACTTGACACAGGATGTGGGCTGAGCATTCCCATCTCATGGCCAGCGCAACCAGCCCCCGGCATTCCAATGGCCTCTCCCTGAAAGAAATATTCTCATCATCGCTTTGGTACCAGAGAAACCTGTCCAGCAGGTGTCTTTCAATAACCCTGGCTTCACAATTCTTATTAGTATCGCTGAGAGGTCCAAAGCTCCATGTGCATGTCATCATTTTCTAGGAGCTTTACACACTCTAGATGTTAAGATGCCATCTTGATCTTTGTAGCACATCTGCTAAACATCTGAGCAGTCTTCACATAGCACAGAAATATTTTCCCCTTGTAGTATTCAATTGAATCCTAACACTCTATCCTTTATCGTACAAAACCATCATGTTGAGAAGCAAATAAAGGAAAAATATTTTTCCCACATCATTAATTACTCTATTTTCAAGCAAACACAAACACTTTTCCTCTTTGGCTTTGAAACAGCTACTATGGCTGCCAGCTGGGACTCTCCAGGGCTTTAAGAGCATTAATCACCAGAATAAGCTTTGTTCTTTTTAAGGAAAATAAGACTAAATTAAAAACACACTCATATATTTCCCTCCTTGTTAGAACAGGCACAGAATTTGATGTTAATTTCTTACATACCCACCAGTGATTTTTTTTTTGCAGTCAGTGTAATTTTTTTTTTGCAGTCAGTATAATTTTAGTAAATTTTATTGAAATATAAGCAAATCATAATTGAACTATTTAGTCTAAATGTATTTTCTGAGCTCCAAACTCATATCCAATTACCTACTACATTGCCCCTTAAATACCTCATGGCCATCTAAAAGGAAAAAAGTGAAATTTCCAGACTCATAATGCTCTGACACAAAATGTATGGGGTTTTCTCCACACCAAGAAAATTTCCAAATTCTCTTTGGACCCCAACTAGGTGTCATATAATTTAAACTCAGTTCTGACACTATCTGGAGTTAGCATCAGATGTCACAAGCTAAGGACTCAGTCCTGCAAGACTGCTGCTTTACACACCAGTCACAAATCTTAAGCTGCCACCCGTACTTCTGACCGATAGGCTATAAATCAGGGGTTCTCACAACCCTCTTCTCAGGTTCAGTAATTTACGAGGATGACTCATAGAATTCAGGGAAACATTTTAGTCACCATTGTTGGTTTTTTATAAAGGATACAACTTCAAACAGCCAAATAGAAGACGTTCATAGGGCAAGGTATGGGGGAGGGGTCTATGTGTGCAGAGCTTCCGTGCCCTTTCTGGGCATACCAGTCTCCCAGCCCCTCCACGTAGGCACCAGCTCAGAAGTTCTTTGAACCCTGTTGTTTAGGAATTTTATGGAGGCTTCATGACATAGGCATGATTGATTAAATCATTGGCCATTAGTAATTAAGTCAATCACCAGCCCCTTTGCCCTCCCAGGAGACTAGGGGTTCAGGGTGGGAGATGGAGTTTCAAAGTCTCACAACTCTAGTCACATGGTTAGCTCCTCTGATAACCAGCCCATTCTCCAAGGCTCACCTCAGAAACACAGGTACAGTTGAAAGGGTCTTATTATGAACAGCCAAACATACTCCTCTCACCCCTATCACTCAGGAAGTTACATGGGTTTTAGAAGCTCTGTGCCAGGAACTGGAAGCAAATATCACATACGTATTTCTCATTACATCACATGTCCAAAACTGGATTCTTGATCTTTCTCCCCAAATTAATAAATATTGTTGCTATCCACCCATGTCTCTTGCCAGACCCTGGAAGGCACTTTGTCCTCCTTGCCTAGAATGCTTCTCCCCACTCAATACCTGACTGGTTTCACTTACCTTTCAGAATTTGCTTAAGTGTCACTTTAGGTCAAAGTGACTTCCCTGACCCTTTCCCAGACTACATGACATTCTATCATGTTCTGCACACTTCTCTGTTATAGCACTTATCACGGTTTTTAATAATGTGTTTGATGATTATTTGTGTACCGTCTGGGCCCCAGCTGGTGTGTAGGTGTGAAGAAATGATGGTCCTGACTCTTCCTATCAGAGTGCCTGCTACTTGGTGGGTGCTCAGTGTTTGTGGGAAGAATGAGTGAATTGTCTCATCTGTGTTTCTTAAAGTAAGCTCCGCAGAAATTGTTCTCCTGGATGATGACACATATTTTCTCAGAGAATGGTTCTGTAGTCACAAAAGTTTGATAAGTAACTGATTTAAACAAAGTGAAACAGGTTTCTGTACTGTAGGATTTGTCAGAGCCTATCATTTGTTAAGAAACGCTGTGAATACAGTACTTGAGAGGGGAAATGAATAGGAGTTTTCTCCAACCAGTTAATTGTAGAACCCTTATCTTACAGACATCTTTCAAGATGAGTCGATGTTATCAGGGGAAATTCTAGCAAACAGTAATTGAGTATTTAACTTAATAAATGCTCCTTTAAAAATACATAGAACTGTGAGCTCATAAATGAAGGTTGTTTTAAGCTGCTAAATTTGTGGTTATTTGTTACACAGCAATAGAAAACTACTACATGCATGAAAGGAGAATAAAAATAACACAAGAAAGCTTTTCTGTCAAATACACTGCTCTGTGGCAGGTGGAGCTGCATTTGTCTCCATGTCAGGAGAGGCTATGTGTAGATGATGTGGAAGACTATGAAAAAGTCTGTGTTGTTACATTGTTAAGAGCTCAGGCTTTGCAGTCTATGGGACCAGATTTAAATCCTGACTTAAATCCTCTTATAAGTTGTTTAATATTGTTTAAATCACATAACATCTAGGGATACTGTGAAAAGTAAATGAAATATACATGTCTGCTAGAATGACCAAAATCTGGACCACTGATGATACCAAACGCTGACAAGGATGTGGAGCAACAGGAACTCTCACTGATTGCGGGTCTGAATGCAAAATGGTACAGTCACTTTGGAAGACAGTCTGGCTGTTTCTTAGGAAAACAGACATATTTTTACCATGTAATCCAGCAATTGAGCTCCTTGGTATACTCAAAAGAGTTAAAAACTTGTGTTCACAGAAAAACTTGCATATAGATGTTGATGGTGGCTTTATTCATAACTGCTTCAAAATGAGAAGCAGCCAAGAGGCCCTGCGGTAGGGGAATGGGGAAATAAACTGTGGTGATGCAAACAATGGGATATTATTCAGCACTAAAACAAAATGCACTATTAAGCCATACAAACACATGGAGGAGCCTTAAATATCCATTGCCAAGTGGAAGAAGCCAATCTGAAAAGGCTACATACTGTATGATTCCAACTATATGACATCCTGGAAAAGGAAAAAATTGTAGAAAGAATGAAAAGATCGGTAGTTGCCAGGAGTGAGACGTAGGGAGTGATGAACGTGCAAAGCACAGAAGATTTTTAGGGCAATTAAAATACTCTGCTCTGTAGGATATTACATTGATGGATATATGTCATTATGCTGTCCAAACCCATATAAAGTACCACAGACTAAAGCAAGGTGGATAGCCCCAGTTTCATCCTGATTCTATTTCTAGCCCACTGAGGAATGACGAACAGCATTACCATGTGGTGGGTAAGTGGAAAGGGAATCCGTGAAAGTCACTGAATAAGAATAAACAGCTAGAGGGAAAGCAGTTAAAAACATTTTTTAAAGATGAGAGAATTTTAAAGAGGGAGTATGTAATGTTGCATTGAGTACACCTAAGACATGTGTCCATTTCATTTGGAAATTGCACCATTATTTGCAGTAAGAAAGAATCACAAGGAAATTAGGACATACTTTGAGATGAACGAAAATGAAAACAAATTTGAGCTTTCAAATTTGAGGGAAATTTACAGCTACAAGCACCTTTTAAGAAGAAAAAACTAAATAACCTAAACTTTCACCTTATGACATTGATAAAAGAAGAGCAAATTAAACCCAAGCAAGCAAAGACAAGAAAGAACAAGAATTAGAGCAAAATTAATGTAATAGAGAACAGAAAAACGAGAGAAAATCAGTGAACCCAAAAATTGGTTCTCTGGAAAGATCAACCCCACTGACAAACCTTTAGCTAGACTGACCAAGAAAAAAAGAGAGGAGATTCAAATTACTCAAACAGAAAATGAAAGAGGGGACATTACTACTGACCCTCCAGCAATGAAAGGATTGAGAGAATACTATGAGCAACTGTAAGAGCATACTGTGAGCAACTATAACAAATTAGGTATTTAGACAAGATGGACAAATTCCTAGAAACACAGAAACTATCAAAACTGACTCAAGAACTAGTGAGGTTAAAAGCCTGATGGGGCCGGGGGATGAGGAAGTGCAGATATGCATAACATAGTCTTTGAAGAAGGTTGGCTGTGAAGGGAGAGATGTGGTCACTAGAGGAGGAGGATGTGGCCTACAGGCTGTCAGAGGTTTTTGTTGTTTGTTTTTTGGTTCTGTCTTTAGGATTCAGAAACCTGAACATGGTTGTATCATGAAGGAGCAAGGGAGTGCTTGAGGAGATTGGGGAGGAAGAGGAACAGGAAGCCTGAGAGGTAGGAGGTGGGGGGGTTATCAGGAGGAAGGAGAAAGTCAGTGCCCTGCCTACCCTCAGCCACAAACACCAGGGTGTGGGAAGACAGACAACTCCTACTTGGGAGGGCCACAAGGAACACCGTATCTCCACAGAGAGTCAGGCTTCCGTTAAGGCAAAAAAGGTGCCAGGGTACAGGCTGAGACCCTATTTCCAAATGAACCGGCATCTCATAGGACATGAAGAGAATGACTGCAACAGAGGCCAGTAGTACTAGTAGGTGGAGGTACACCTGGGTCTTGGTCATCATGGAAACCAAACAGAGCTCTATTTCATTGCAACCCTGGGCATACTACTGTCGCCCAAAGTCTTTCTTCTTCCCTGATACTCCAGACCGGGTTGAGTGACCCTTGCCTACACACATACTGCCCTGAAGTTAATTGCATTGTGTTATAATTGCGTGTTTACTTGCCTTCCTTACTAGACCGTGACAGTAATTAGTATAATCTTTACAGAGCAGTTTTTGCAGTTTTCTTTTCTCACTTATTTTTTCAGACTGTCAAGTGAGTAATTATAAAGAGGAACTGTAAAAAAAAACTTCTACTGTGGAAAATTTTAAGCATATACAAAAGAATAGGAAACAGTATAATGACCCCTTTCATCACCCCGATTCAACAGTTACCAGTTCATGGCCATTCCTCCTTCATTTATGCTTCCACTCCCTCCCTATTCTGATTTTGTGAAGCATATCAGAGACATCATATAATTTCACATGAAATGTTTTAGCATATGTTTCTAAAAGACATACACCATTATTATATATTTAAGAATTTACAATTTCTTATCATCGAAATGTCAAGTCAGTATTGAAATTCCTCAGTTGGCTCATGAAACTGGTCAAGAAAACAATAGAAAAGAAGCAACTAAATCACAGAAAGGAAAAGAAAAATAACTACAAACACAACAGAATTTAAAATAAAATAAAAAACTAAAATGAGTAACTATTTAGCAACCTGGTGAAAGAGATTCCAAAAAAACATAAAATGCCAAAATTAATAAAAGAAGAAAAATAAATTTGAACAGACAATTTTTTTTATTAAGGTATTATTGATATACACTCTTAGGAAGGTTTAACATGAAAAAGCAATGTGGTTACTACATTTACCCAAATTATCAAGACCC